>CAUYUJ010022239.1:82500-126394 GCA_963575745.1 Prorocentrum cordatum
TGATTCAAGCGTCTCGATTTCAGCTCGATCGGGTACCGTTTATTACCAAAAGCAGGTGCGGGATCGGCCGTTTCGAGTATTTTTGGCACGCCATGACAGTTTTCTGAACATAAGTCGAGTTATGACAGATGCAGAGTTGGTAGTCGGTCTACTAGCCGAGCTATATTTGCAATCGTATTCGCAGTATTCGAGTCATTTTCACAGATATTTTCAGTATTCTATATTTAATTCGAGTTACCGGACAGTTGATACGTACAGATGTGGAAAGTGAGCGGCTCCCGAGACGTAGACTTAGGAGGCGAGGTCCTCGTTCAGTCTCTGCGCTGATTATTCGCACATTCACAAGATCATCCTGTCGAAGTTCTCAGGAGTCATTGTCGAGAGCGGTTTGCGCGTCTCCAATTTCTTCTGAAACACCGCATTTTGTTGAGACGTGTTCCGGGGGACCCGGATTTTCGACATCGCTTAATGTGGACCGTTCCCGTTTTTCGACGTTGCTTAACGTGCCGATCTCCGGGGGACCCGGATTTTCGACGTTGCTTAACGTGCCGAATTCCGGGGCACCCGGATTTTTCACGTCGCTTAACGCACCGAATTCCGGGAAACCCGAATTTTCAACGTTGCTTAACGTGCCTAATTCTAGGGGGCCCGGATTTTCGAGTTCCCTCACTTCTTTGCCTTATCTGGCCTCGTCTCTTCCTGTCGCCCACTTGTCCTCTGCCTGTAGTTCAATGCCTGTTTCACGCGTGGATTTCTCTCAAAGGAGAATTACACAGTATTTTACTTCTTTTGCGCCTGTTGAATCCAGGGCGCCGCCTCGAGACGGGAGTCCGCGCGAATCCGGATTCTTACCGTCTCTTGCAATCGAGCACCTTACCATTTTACATGTGAATCTCGACCGTTACTTGACACACCGAGCGGAGCTTGAAGGTCGTCTTTCCCTTCTCCCCTTTTTTCCCTCCTTAGTTTTGTTGAATGAGACCAAGCTTGATGAGAGTTGTAAATTTCCAGCTCTGTCTGGATATACTATTCTAAGCCGTCGAGATCGTGACGCTCACGGCGGTGGTGTTTTAGCGTTCGTCCGTGATGATCTTGTAAGTTTATTTTCTCCTCTACCTCCCTCCAGTGGTGCAGAAATCGTTTGGTGCATATTTCATTCTTCTTTAGGTCCCGTTTTGATTGCGGCGTGGTATCGTCGACCTCATTACGGAGAGACCGATTCGATAAACGCATTTGCTGCGGAGTGGAGCTCCTATTCTAGTGCTGTGATTGGTACTATCGTAATTGGAGATCTCAATTTGCACAACATCCCGTGGTTGCGTTTCTCTCGAATAACTTCGCCTGAGGGGCTTGCAATGCAGAGGTGGTGTGCGTTGCATGGATTCGTAGAGCGAGTCAAACAGCCTACCCGAGGCCCGAATTTTTTGGATTTAGTTTTAACGGATTTGAAGGATAATGTATCTTGTGCAGTTTTGCCGGAGCTCGCTGATCATAGGGTAGTGATGTGTTCTCTCTCTTTTCCACCCCTTTCTCTCGAAGATCGTTCTCGGCAGTGTTGGAAATATTCCGAGGCGAATTGGCGTGGTTTGCGTTCTTTTTTGCGTTCGACTGATTGGAGTGCTCTCAGCCTTCTCTCCGCAGATGATGCCGCAGCGCGTTTTACTGATATTTTAATGCAGTCTATGCGAATGTTCATTCCGAGCATGACGATACAAAATCGTTCGAGCCATCCCTGGCTGACGCCAGAATGCGTAGAGTGTATTCGTCAGAAAGCGGCCGTTGCCGGTAGCGATGCTTTTCCTTCAGCCGTTCGTGCATGCAGTTCCGCGTTGCTTACAGCATATCACGCTTTTGTTGAGAGAACACGTCGTAGATTGAAGTCTTTGCGACCAGGCTCCAAAGGTTGGTGGAATATTTCTCGAGAGCTGATGTCTAAAGTTTCAAAGAGCAGTTGTCCCCCACTTCGTCGTGAGAACGGCTCGTGGAGCGTAGCCGCCGCGGAAAAAGCAGAACTTTTCGCTTCGTCCTTTCGTTCCAAATGGAATGTTCCGGATTTGCAGCTCAATGCCTACTCCTTCCTTCCTGCCCTTGTTGTTCCCCCTCCCTCTCTCCCTCCTCTCCGCCTTCGGCGAGCGAAACACGTTCTGTCTGATCTTCGTACTGATAGTGGCACTGGCCCAGATTTGATCCCTGCACGTGTTTTAAAAATATGCGCAGACGAGCTTGCTTTGCCTCTCATTATTTTAACCCGGCTTATTTTGAGAACAGGCGTCTGGCCTAGCATATGGAAGTTACATTGGATTCATCCTTTGTTTAAAAGCCGTTCTCAGCACGACCCGAATAATTACCGTGGCCTGCAGCTCACTGCGCAGATTTCCAAAGCAGCAGAGCGATTAATAGCAGAACTCTTTACCCCGCATCTTCTCCGGACCGTGGGCTACGGAGAATTTCAATTTGCTTACACGCCTGGCAGGGGAGCTCGTGATGCCATCCTCTTTTTCCTCTTAGAGTGGCTTCTTGCGTTCTCGCAGCGTTTCCGCATTGCAGTATATTGTTCGGATGTTTCAGGCGCCTTTGATAAGGTCTCTTCTGAACGCTTACTGCAAAAACTTGAGCGGGCAGGAGTCCACCCGCGAATCCTTGCGGTTCTCGCTAGCTGGCTTGACGGCCGTCGTGCGCAGGTCGTCGCTGGAGGCGCGCTTTCGCTTGCCTTCCCCTTGGCCGACATGGTGTTTCAAGGCACTGTGCTTGGACCTGGCTTGTGGAATGTATTCTATGCGGACTCGCACCAAGCTATCTCGAAAACAGGTTTTCGTGAGGTCGCTTACGCAGACGATCTGAATTCTTTTAAGTTTCTAGACAGCAGCGTATCTAATCACGACGCCTTTGCAGCCATGCGGCTCTGTCAGGCCGAGCTCCACTCGTGGGGGCAAGCTAACGGAGTTAGTTTTGATCCGAGCAAAGAAAGCATGCACATCTTATCTCCGACTCAACCCGAGGGGGATTCGTTTCGAATTCTGGGTGCTGTCTTTGATGGTAAACTTTTAATGCATGAGACAATCGACGAGTGCGCTCGCGAAGCTGGTTGGCGTTCATTTTCTTTGTTGCACAGTCGCCGATACTTTACCATACGTGAGCTTATTATGTTATATAAAAGCCACGTGTTGTCTTACATCGAATACCGCACTCCGGCCATTTCGCACGCGTCTACCAGTGCATTGCACCAAATAGATGCGGTACAACATCGTTTTCTCCATGCTTTAAGTTTAACTGACGAAGACGCGCTTCTTCGGTTCAATTTGGCCCCCCTTGCTCTCCGGAGGGACATTGCTATTCTCGGTGTTCTTCATCGTTCCGTTCTCGGGTTGGGTCCTTCGCCGCTCTCTGCCTTCTTCTCCCTTGCCCCCGCTCCCTCCCTCCTTCGCTTCACCCGGTCTAGTGGGGCCAGACGTCGTGACCGCATTCTTCGTGACACTTGTCATGCTCGTTCGCCCGACTATCTGTTGCGATCTCCACTCGGAGCTATCCGTTTGTACAACATCCTTCCACAGGCGATCACTGAGGCCAATTCTGTGCAAGACTTTCAGTCTCGCCTCCAAGCTTTTGTCGTGTATTGCGTTCGGCAGAGTGTGCCTGCATGGCGCAGTATTTTAAGTTGGAGACAGCCGTTCGCTTTCCACCCGCTCCTCTCCTTCGCTGACTGGTGCGTGGCTTGGTGATTCCCCCTTCCTCCTCCTTCCCCTCCTCTCCCCCTTCCGCTCTTCCTGCTCGTTTTTTCGCAAGGCGTCCCTCGTCGCCAGGCGGCCGTTTGCCGCCTGCCAGGAGGTCTGATTTGGTAAGAGAGATTGTGTGTCCGAGGCTGATAAAAAAAAAAAAAAAAAAAAAAAAAAAAAAAAAAAAAAAAAAAAAAAAAAAAAAAAAAAAAAAAAAAAAAAAAAAAAAAAAAAAAAAAAAAAAAAAAAAAAAAAAAAAAAAAAAAAAAAAAAAAAAAAAAAAAAAAAATAAAAAAAAAAAATAAAAAAAAAAAATAAAAAAAACATAAAAAAAAAAAAAATTAATTTAGAATCATCAGTGGCTGTTGTTTCTTGAATCCAGAGATCTGAACTCGGTGTATTGCCGATAGAGTTGCGATTTTATGCGTATTATTCGCGTTGATTTGAGAGATGTTGTTCGTTTTCTTTATTTCAGATTGTAAGGGAATTGCAGAGTTAGTTCTCACAGGAATCGATTCGGAGCAATAGATGCACTTCTCTTGCGAATCGAGAGCCTTGGATAGGTCCGCGAAACTATTTGTATGGTTCGAGTTATCCTGCGAGGTGCTGTCGGTTTCTTGCATTTATTTCGGGTTGACAGCGAGGCTATGCAGAGGTTTCAGTTCCGTTTGATTCTCGAGCTACGATTGCTAAACTATTTGTTGGTCGAGTCATTTTAAGGGGTGTTCTCGATTTACGCACGTAACTTCGGCCGTAGAAGAGCCAGAGATCTCGTACAGAAGAGGACAATCGAGAAGTATCGGAGGCGTTCGGCTGTTGCATCCGAGAGGTCTGAAATTGCTTGTGCTGAAAAACATTTTTTTGGTGTCATTGTTTTCGACATTATATGTTCCCAGAAAGTTTCACGAGTTCCCGGCGGTACGAAGGTTGGCGGTTTCCCGTCGGTGCCCAGGTTTTCGAGCGTTTTTTTAGTCTGCGAGCGTTTAGGACGGATTTTCGACACGTCTTAATGTTCACGACAAATTTTCGATTTCCTTTGGTAAGCCGAGTTTTCAGAACAGATTCTGCGCCACTCAGATGCCAGGAGGTTGGCGGACGATTGTCGAGGTATTTTTCAAGAAGGCCCGATCCCGGTTTCGCCGTGTAAGTAAGAAATATCGTGGAAGAGCTGGATGAACAACGGCTGGATCAAGTCAAGATTTCGTTAATAAATAAGAGAAGAAAAGACGGGAGGGAGAAAATATAAGCAAATCGTTTGTCGTTGTGCATTAAAAAAACATATTTAAAGTCAAAATTTCAGGCTAGCCCACTTGAAAGATGGTTCAGCCAGGATTCGCCGCAAGGTAAAAACATGTGACAGTCAGTACAAAGTTTATGCACATTCGAGTTCGTTTTTTTCGAGTTATGTTTTTTTTGAGGGCACCTCCTTGAACAATACATGTTTGTTTTGAATGCATACTTGTTCCCTCACACCCCCCAATTTTTTGGATTTGTTTTTGTGTTATACCTACATTATTTCAGGTCTTACACAAGTGGATAATTATTCTGCAATTTTATGAGTTTGCATGCCTCCGCTATTTTTTTATGGATTCATATAATTCGTTGTCTGAAGTTGCCTTTGGACGCGGTTCGTGCGAAGCGGCAGCCCTTTGTCGGTTGTTGTTGCCGTCTGTAGCGCTGTTATATTGGAGGCAGTTTCGTCAGACGATCCGTTTTTTTCGGGCGTAGAAGGAAGATATGGTGGGAGGTTTTTGTTTTTGTCGCCGTTTACAAACCATTTTTTTTTTTTCCTTATGCAGCGTTTTGACGGCTCGTTGTTTTTTTCTTGCATTTGGTAAAGCCGATTTGTTTGCATAGTCGTTTAGCAGCAAGTGGTGTTTCCCGCCCCAGTCAGAAATCTCGCTTCTATCATTGCTTCAGCTTCGTGCTCCAGATTTTGCTCGCCGCTTTGTTTTTGGTTCCAGTATTTAATCTACCAGACAGCATTGCGGCTGCCCAAAGTGTCCACGTCTTTCAAGCGCTTCTCCAAGCTTTGCTTAGGGATATGGCTGATTAACTAATACTTTATGCTGCCGCGTTCTGTTTGTTAACCACCCTTTGTGCCGGTGCCGGGACCCTGCTAGTTCTCCCCCTTGTCTCTCTCCCTCTCCCTTCCTTTTTTTTCCTCCCGTCCTTCCCTCCCCTCTCTCTTCTCCTGCTTGCTGCTGTCGTCGCCCCCCCCCTCATTGCCCTCTCGTTTTCTTTTTTCGTCCTCTTCCTCTTCTTCCTCCTTTCTTCCTCGTTCCGTTTTCTCTCTCCGTCTCCTGCTTTTCCCCCTTAATTTTTCAGTGCACTTTGACGCTGGCGTGGCCCGTGTGTGGTTTGGTTCATTCTCGCGAGATTGCGTAGAAAAAATACACGAGAGTGTTCCACCTAGTTCCACACTCAATCATTCTCGCTGACAATGTCAAATGGTTTCAAGGCCTTCTTTTCCGAATGACATCATTTGCAATGAGGTCGTTTTGGCCACAGCTTTTCAGTTGGCGCCTGATGGCTTCGCGGGGCCTTCGCAATTTTTTTCTTAGGGTTCTGAGTGGTGCTGGGTCCGCAGGCGTTTGTTCGCCGGGCGTCCAGCGCTTCTCGCTTTTTCTCCTCCTCGCCCTCCTCCCCCCTTTTTTTTGTCTGCGGGAGGGGGGCGCCGCCCGCCTGCTTGTTGCGCTGTCTCCGGCGTGCCGCCGTTCTGCCATCTATTTTGTTTTGCCCCCCTAAATTTTAATGTATTGCTGCAGAGGTCCGATATATATATATATATATATATATATATATATATATATATAATATATTACGTAATTTAGTTTCTTCCTCGTTTTTTTGCTCAGGTTTTTTTTTTTAAATTTCTTGTTTCGGTTTCCCGTTTCGGCAGCTATTTGCAGTGAATAAATGCTTTGCCCTTGAATTGTGCGCCATAGTTAAAATGCGTGGGATTTCTTTGCGTGTTCGATGAGCAATGCCTTTGGTAATCTGGTCATTTCTCTCCGCATGCACATGGCCAGTCTAGTCTTAGGAGTTCTGGATCTCAGGTTTCATGCCTCATTGATGTCATGGAACCAATCAATCGGGTCGATTGTTAGGCGAATGCAGCGCGCTCGATCAGAAGATTGTGAAGCTCTCAAATCTGCCATTGGATTGGATTGTTTTATTGCCCATGTTTGAAAAACATCAGCTGTTGGAGGAAATGGTTGTGGATTCTCTTGTATTCTGGAGGAATCCATGAAGCTATTTGTCTGGGTTTTCGATCTTGCATTTAAAGAAATTCAATTCTGGAGCAATCAATGAGCACTCTCTTTTTGCTGGTGGTTTTTGAAATTCGAAATTAATGGGTTTTTAACGTGCGTGACATAACAGGAATGGTTTCCGGCGTGGCGCGCGAGAGCGACGCGCGACGTGCGCGCCGTGAAGTCTTGACGCTTTGCTCCGGATGTCGACGCGCCAATGCGCTCCAGTCGCGCCTAGTATTTTAGGCATATAATGGGTCTGTCGAGCTGGCAACGCGCGACAATTCACAGATCGCACCCCCCAGGCATGGCGAGGTCTAGAATGGGTCCGCGCGCGGCGTCGCTGTGCTGGCCCCCCCCCAGCAGGCCTCGAAAGTGACGATGGTGTCACAGATCGCTCCCCAGGGATGGCGAGTCTAATATGGGTCCGCGCTTTGCGCCCCCCAGCATACCGAGCTCGCACGCACATCTACTCGATCTAGAATCGTCAGGCGCGTTCGTCTGAAGTTCCAGATGTTCGAACTCGGTCTGCTGCTCGAGTTAGGCCCGCGAAATTTTTCGAACTCTATTTTTTTGGATATGATAATGAGTTTTTGAATTTCATTTGAGCTGCAGATGAATTCCAGAGTTCTTTGGCACAGCAATCGGAAGGCAATCATCAGACGCGCTAGTTCAAAGTATCTAGATGCCTGAAATCAGTCTGCTATCAGCGCTGGGGCTGAAACACTATTCGTATTCGGCTAATTTTTAGAGATGATGATGACTTTATTGATTTAACTCGAGCTGCAGATGAGCTACAGAGCTGTTCGGCACAGCAATCGGGAGGATATCATCAGGAGATTATCCAGACGCTTCACCTCGGTCTGCTATCAGCGCTGCGGCCAAATAACTATTTGTGCTTTGTTTTTTTTGGAGATGGTGATGGTTTTCTTTATTTAATTCGAGCTGCAGATGAGCTACATAGCTGTTCGGCACAGTAATTGGAAGGGAATTACCAGACGCGTTAGTTCAAAGTATCTAGTCGCCTGAAGTCGGTATGCTATCAGCGATCGGTCTGAACAACTATTCGTACTGTGTTTTTTTTTGGAGATGGTATTGGTTTGCTTGACTTAAGTCGAGCTGCAGATGAGTTACAGAGCTGTTCGGCTTCAGAGATGATGGTTTTCTTTACGCTGTTCGGCACAAGAATTGGAAGAAAATCAACAGGCGCGCTAGCTCAAAGTGTCCAGACGCCTAAACTCAGTCTGGTATGTCTAGTTTTTTTTCCAGAGATACTTTTCGTTCACTTTTTCTTCTCTTCCACGTCTTCTTCCATCAGACCGCGCCCTCGCGCGCGCAGTGCGAGATTCCCGCGCCCGCGTTGCGCGAGGAAGCTCTACTAGTTCCCGGCGGTGACCGAGGTTGACGGTGTATCGCCGGCTCCCAGTTCGGCCCGCTTTTCCAGCAAAGCAATTGCCAAATTACATTTTCAAGAAGTAGTATTTGCCAACGATATCAACTTTCCGTGTTCTGCTTTTTTTTCTCCTTTTCTGACGAGGAGATTGTTGCCATTATTGGGCAGTTCCAGTCGTGTCTGCGCGAATGGGGCCGTGCCAGCGTTGTTTTGTTTGAAGCTTCGACGTGGGCATAACTCAGCGCGAAGCTTTGCGCAACTTTACTTTTGCCCCCCTACCTGCGTGCAGAGATATAGCTAAGTTGGGCTTTATTCACTGCGCAGTACTCTCATTCAGCTTTCCGTATTTCGGAACTTTTTTTGTTGACTCTTCCTTTTTTTCCTCCCCGCTCCCTGCGTCGCCACTTCCGTCACTTGCGTGGCCCGTGTTCGTTCCGTGCCCCGGACCACCTTGTGCGTTCCGCATTGGGTGACGCGAGAGTGTGCAACCTACTTCCAGACTCAATCATCTCCGCTGACAATGTCAAATGGTTTCAACGCCTTATTTCCGAATTGCTTCGTATCGATTTGCCATAAGGTCGTTTTGGCCACAGCTTTTCAGTTGGCGCGTGCCGATGGTTTCGCGCGGCCTTCGTAATTATTTTTCTTGGTAGCCCGATGAGTAAGTTTATCCCTCTCTTTTTTTATTCGCTCCGCCGTCCTCCTGTTTTCCCTGGCTCCCTTCCCCCGTGCGGGTTCTGAGTGGTGCTGGGGCCGCAGGCGTCTGTTCGCCGGGCGCGTCCGGCGCTTTTCGCTTTTTTTCCCCCTCGCCCTCCTCCTCCCTCTTTGTTTTCTTTTTCGTTTTTCCCGTTGCCCCTCTGGCAGGGCGCCGCCCGCCGGCTTGTTGGCGCTGTCTCCGGCGGCCGCCGTTCTGCCATCTATCTCGTCTTGTCCCCTTAATTTTAATGTTTTGCTGCAGAGATCCGATATATATATATATATATATATATATATATGTATATATATATATATATAGATATGTATGTATTTACGTAATTTCGTTATTTCTTCGATTTTATGCTCAGGTTTTTTATTTGTTGTTTGGGCTTCACGTTTCGGCAATTATTTACAGTGAATAAGTACTTTGCCCTTGAATTGCGCGCCGTAGTTAAATGCGTGGGATTTTGTTGTGTGTTCGATGAGCAATGCCTTTGGTAATCTTGCCATTTTTCTCCGGCATGCACATGGCCAGTCTAGTCTCAGGAGTTCTGGATCTCAGGTTTCATGCCTCATTGATGTCATGGAAACCAATCAACCGGGTCGATTGTTAGGCGAATGCAGCGCGTTCGATCAGAAGATCGCGATGCTCTCAAATCTGCCATTGGATTAGATTGTTTTATTGCCCATGCTTGAAAAAAACATCTGTTGGAGGAAATGGTTGTGAATCTTCTTGTATTTTGGAGGAATCCATCGAGCTATTTGCTTGGGGGTTCGATCTTGCATAAAAAGCAATTCAATTTTAGAACAGTCAATGAGCACTCTCTTTTTGCTGATAGTTTTTGAAATTTGAAATTGATGGGGTTCCAACGTGCGTGACATAACAGGAATTGTTTCCGGTGTGGCGCGCGAGAGCGACGCGCGACATGCTCGCCGTGAAGTCTTGACGTTTTGTTCGGGATGTCGACGCGCCAATGCGCTCCAGTCTGCGCGCGCAACGCGCGCCTAGTTTTTTAGGCATTTGATGGGTTTGTCGAGCTGGGCAACGCGCGACAATTCGCAGATCGCACCCCCTAAGGATGGCGAGGTGTAGAATCGGCCCGCGCGCGGTGTCGCTGTTGTGGCCCCCCCCCAGCATGCCTCGAAAGTGACGACGGTGTCACAGATCGCTCCCCAGAGATGGCGAATCTAATATGGGTCTGCGCCTTGCGCCCCCCAGCATACCTCGAAAGTAGCGATCGTTTCGCAAATCGCAGCCCCCCGCAGCCAGACAGGAGGAGGCAGGCGGGAGGAAGGAAGGTGAAAACCACAGTCCCTTATTCCAAACGAATACCCAACCAAGGAGGGTTCGGGAACAACATCAGTATTCAATGATTTCTCAACTATCCACGTTCCATTTTGCACAATCAACAAACAAACACGTATTTTGATTTTTGTTGCTGAGAAATCGAGCGAACTCGCCCAGAACAGCTCCGCTGCTACGGCATTGGAGTCATACAGTTTTCTATAAGTTAAGAAGAAAAAATGGTTCAGGAAAAAAATTCAATTGCAATTCGTGTCCAATACGATTCGGGTTGCTTTAACTGTCGTCACTTCCGAGGCCTGCTGGGCCCCAACAAGTGAGTGATTTGAAAATATTCGATCGGGACATTATTCAGGAAATTTTGAAGGTATGTTTGTTGCTATTGTCGAGAGCGATTTGGGAGATCATTGTTTCATTATTCCCCGTTTTGCCTGCAGCAATGGCGGCCAGCTTTGCCCATCGTGTGATTAAAATATTTTTTTGGACTTGCCCTGTAGACAAGTGGTAGCATAATCCGAAGGGACATTCATAAACGCTACAAGCACGAGTGCGGAGGTAGTTTTTTTAGGTTTTGCAGTTCCGTTTTCGGTTGAGCTGTTCTTGTTTTCTATTTGTACTTTCCCGGAATGTTGATTCTTGCGTTGTTTTCTGTTTTCCAGAGCCTCGTTTTAGGTTCTTCAAAGATAAACAACATAGATCTTAATATTTTGCTCTATTTTGATAAAGAACCCTTCAGTGATGGTCGTAATTCGATTCGCGGCTTCAGTTCTGTTTTTTGTTGTTGTTGTTTGTTCGGCGGCAGAGCCTTGCTCACGTTTTCGTTAGTTTTGTGTTGTTGTTCTGATTTCGAGTTTTTCCTTTCCCCTCGTATATATATATATATATATATATATATATATATATATATATATAGATGTGTGTGTTTTTTTTTTTTTTTTTTTTTTTTTTGCTTTTGTTTTTTTTTGACACATTTTTGCCAGGGTTTTGGTTTTGGTTGTTGAGGCTTCGTTTTTGTTGAACAGATTTTAAAACTCGGTTTTAGTTTGTTTTTTTGCTTAACAGTGTTTGTTTTCAGGAGTTTCACTACAGAGTTGAGCCTGGTTGTGAGTTTGGCGCTTCCTTTCTTGCCGTCGTTGTCTCGTCGACGCGTCGTGGTCCAGGCTTGGCTGTCAGTCGGCGGTGACGTGTTCGCCTTCGTGGTTCCTTCGCTAGTCGCAGCCTGGCCTGGCCTGGCTGGGCTGTTCGACGGCATTGTTTCGCATTGTTCTGTATTGTATTGCTTCTTGTGACCTGATTTGGGCGTCTTGGGGGCTTTTTGGGGCTTTCGGCGCAGCTCTGGGGTTTCTGGCGGGATTTTGCGCCATGTTCCGGCGGAGGGCACAATTTGTCAGCGTGTTCCCTCTTGAGCTCCTTTTGGGGCCGTTTTCGAGGCCTCTTCTGTACCTCTTGGGGGCTCTTGGGCCGTTTCTGGTTGATTTTGGATGCCTTTCCGGCCGTTTTGGACGCCCTGAAGACCGAGAAGAAGTACAACGAAAAACACGAGAAACAATTGAGCTTAGGACGGTCCCTGGGGCGACGTGTTGGACATGCATGTCCCGAGCAGTGTGCTCTTGGCTATTGGAAGGGACACGCTGGGAGCACCTAGGAGAATATGGCAGAACTCGAGAATTCGACGGTATCTCGGAACATTTTATTTGTGCCTTTGCAGGGGTCGGTGTCGGATCTAAACACCGTCTCCCAGGCGGCTGGGGCTCAATAGTGGGATTTGAGTGCGAAAATGCGGAAACAGGCGACCAGGAGTCGTTTGAAGAGTCGGAGATTTGGGGAGGCACCGCCGCTGCGACCTCAGCTGTGCCCCCCGAGAGGCCATGGAGGAGGCGCCCGTGAACATGACGGTGGCGGCAGGTCTGTTCGCGCCGCCGGGCGGGCCGCTGGCCGCCAGCTGACGCCCGTCCCTTGCGCCGCGCGCCCCACCCCTCGCATGAGGGCCAGTCCCAGATCTCCGAAACAGGCGGTGAGGTATTTCGAATATGGTGTGATTATTATTCGTGGGGGGCCTCCGCCTCACTCACCTCCCGTTTCCATCCTCCCCTTTCCGCGCTCGCATTTTCAGGCTCTCGCACTCCTTTGCTTTCAGACCAGATTGTTGGAATGCTTCAGGGTGTAGGGCACTCGGCGCTCAGATTGTGAGGATGTCTCGAGCGAGGCGCTGTGAGGATGTCTCGAGCGAGGCGCTTCTTTTAGCATTTGGAGGAGCTTCCATGGGGTATGACATTTGCCCGCTGGTGGCCAAATTGTATGGATATCTCTAGCGAGGCGCTCATTTCGCCGCTCCGTTCCCTCTGCTGTCAGAGCAAAGTGTGAGGATATCTCGAGCGAGGCGCTTGAGCACGCCAATGGTGCGCTGTCAGGGTGTACGACACCCGTTCGCGCTCAGATTGTGGGGATGCCTTGAATGAGCGCTCGTTTCGCGGCTCCCACTCCTCCTTTGGCAGAGCAGATTAATACGATTTCTCGAGCGAGGCGCTTGTTTTGCACCTCCGACTCCTTTCCATTCCGAGGCCCATGATCACCGCGATGGAGCAGGCTAAGACTCGCACTCAGTCTGGAAGTGCAAGATGCACACATTGGGGGGCTCTCCGCGTTGAGGTAATCTCCATCCCCGTGATCTTCCTGCAGCTCGGTCTCGAGGGACCCGCGGGCCCCAGGACCTGAACAAAACGTACCCGGGGCGAAACTTATCCCGGGGGAAGTGGTCGGGACTTTTGGGGCGGCGGATTGGCAACAAATCATACATCATTTATCGGATGTCGTGCAGAAGGGGCTCGACTTCCAAAAACCTTCCATAAGAAGCCCAACCCTGATACCCCAGGATGTAAATGTTTTTTTGTTGTGGGAGTGTCACGCCTTCCATAGCAAAACCGTCGAGACCAAAAAAGCCCAGGGCACCCTGGAGGCAAGCCGGGTGCTCTTTGGCATGGGCTCGCATTGATGGGCTTGTTTTCCACCACCTCCACCACCTTAAGTTGGAGAGGGGGGTAGGAGGAGGATGACGAGGATGATGATGATGATGATGATGATGATGATGATGATGATGATGATGATGATGATGATGCTGATGCTGATGATGATGATGATGATGATGATGATGATGATGATGATGATGATGATGATGATGATGATGATGATGATGAGGAGGAGGAGGAGGAGGAGGAGGAGGAGGAGGAGGAAGATCCCCTCCCCCTTCAGCTTATGGTGGAGGAGGGTGTTCCTTGGCATGGGCTCACCCTGCATGCCCCCCCCCCCTTCTCTCGGAGGAGAGCCAGCCGAGCCAGGCCCAGCTCAGCTCCGGACCGGCCCCCGGACACCCTTCCCGGGGCCCACCCTGGCCTGCTCTTCGAGGAGGAGGAGGAGGAGGACCAGAAGGAGGAGGAGAAGGAGGAGGAGGAGGAGGAGGAGGAGGGAGGGAGGGAGGGAGGGAGGGAGGATGATGATGAAGGAGGAGAGGAGGAGGAGGAGGAGGCGGAGGAGGAGAGGAGGAGGAGGAGGCGGAGGAGGAGGGCGGAGGAGGAGGAGGAGGAGGAGGAGGAGTGGGTAAGGAGAAGAAGGAGGATGACGCCTCTTGGAAGCCTCTTGGGGCACTTTTGGTGTCTCCTGGCGGCTCTGGCCGTGGCGACGGGAGGTGCGGAGGCTGGCACGGAAGCACACCTGGCAGGGCTAACGGCAGGGTCGTGTCGTGTCGACCGGCGGCGACCCCGCCAGCGGCGTTCCACGTGGGACGCCGCGGGCGACCCAGCATCGTTCGATGTGGAACGATTTGGACGTCTCGGAAACGGCCGATGGTTCAAGGTTGACCGATCCCCGTGGTGTCAGGAGCCAGTGCCGAAGTCGATACGACACGAATCTGCCGTACCATTGTCTCGACCGGCCTTCTTGCGCTAGATTAGGGGATCGACTAGATCATCGATTTGCCCCAAAATTGGCCTTCCGTCGAATCTGCAGAGAATGCGTCGAATGTTCCGTAGACCTATCTAGCATTCTATGTCGTTCCTCAGTGGTTCGACGAGGAAATCAACCCTGGGGTGAACCAACTCTGTAGTCGATTCCCTACTCGATCCGCCCCTCCTGGCCGCGCAGCGGGCGCGCGGGCGCGGGCGCGCCCCCGGACGTCCGACGATGAGATTCTGCCAGCCCGCGCCCCAGAGCTTTCGACCAGCTCCCCGGGGCCAGTCCTGTCGTCCTGGCTCCGCTCTTGACGGCCCAGGAGCCCGCCAGCGGGTCCCCGGCTCGCAGAGGGGGGGTGTTTTCCCAGGGTGGGGCTTCACGCAGCGAGACCGCCGGGATGCTCACACCTCCCTCGTCCGGGGGCCGTTCAGAACGAGTCTCCTCGGACCCCACCTCTGCCCCTAATTATGCCCACCTTCACGCCCCCCGCGAGCGGGCCCCACGAGGCCGATATCGGAGAACCAGTTGATCGGGAAACACTGCATCGTCGGAGGCTTGGGCCCGCTGCAGCTGCCCCGCGTGCGCGCCACTGGGCGCCCAGCCAGCAGCCCCGGTGTGCGGCTCGCGCGCGCAGCGCGCGCGGGGCCCGCAGGGGTATGTCGCCGCCCGGCGCAGGGCCCAGCAAAGCGCGCGCGGCCGCCGCGGGGTTTTCGTTTTGCGGCCGCGGTAGTCATGGAGTCGATCTCTGGAGACGTCGGCGGGCGGTGGACGTGGGCAAGTATGATCCTGGGTCGAGTGCTCAGGGGCAACCCACCGCTCCATGCCCCCCCCCAGATGCGAGGGGGACGATGACGACGACGACGACGACGATGACGGCGACGGCGACGGCGACGGCGACGGCGACGACGGCGACAGCGACGGCTCCGCAGCACCACCCCGCACCCACAGGGGGGGAGGGGGGCGGTACCCCCCACCAGCCTACGCCCACAAGGGGGGGCCCGAAGGCATCCGCAGGATGGGGGGGCTGGAGCTGTCAATCCTGCAGTCGAGACGCCGAAATATGGGCCGCCCTAGGTTTAGGAGGGGCTTATGCTTTTCGAGCTGTTCCTTAGCCAGAGGTCGGGGAACCTGTTGGTGGCCGAGGCTCTCCGTGGCTTAAGTTGGTGTTCATTCTTGATTACGCGAGCACGATGACTGTATCTAGCTGCCTGCGGCAAGTCCCGCCACCGTGCCAGTCCAGCACGTTAGGCGGCGGCTATTCGAGGAGGCGCGGGAGGCCGTCACACGTCACACTTCGGGCCCCTGGAAGGCTCGGGGGGCCCCTTGAAGGGTTCTTGTGGGCCTCTCGGAGCCTCGTGGTAGCGCCTTGGGGGCACCTCGGGAGCTCTTGGGGGCTCCTCGGGCCGTCTGAGGGTGATCTTGGACCGTATGGGCGTCTTGGGGCTTTCTTGGGGACATTCAAGGGCCGTCTGGGCGCATTCTTGGGCCGACTTGGGGTCCTCTTGGGGCCATCTTGACACCCTCTTGGGCCCTCTCGGGCCGTCTTGGTGCCCTCCCGGGCCGTCTTGATGCCATTTTGGAGGCTTCTGGGCTGTCTTGAGTCGACGAGAGCCTTTTGGGGTCGTCTTTGCTTGGGTCGTCTCGAGGTCATCTTGGGCCACCTGGGTTGGGTGGCTCAGGTGGCCTGCCAGGTCCGTCGCGGATGCCATTTTGGGCGTTTCCGACGCCTTGGAGAAAGCCAGGGAGGCGTTTTGGCCGCCCATGGAGCCTCAGGAGCAGGGGTGGTGCGCGCAGATGGGTGCGAGGTTTGGGGGGTCCGTATAAGGCTACAAAGACCCTGCAAGACAGTGCTTGGCATTTTTGCACGCCTTGATGTGCCAGGAGGCACGGTGGCGGATACAGTCAGGCCCCCTGGGGCCGAAACGCATCCATACGATATGGATGCACCTGGGCCCCAGGGGGTTCGAAGATGTGGGCCATATCCACCGTCCCGTGGACGCATTCAGATATGTCTAGCTGTCTTCGGTTCACCCCGCCACCGCGCCTGGTTTGTAGGTCCGAGGACCTTTGGATGCCTACGGGGGTCGCTCATGGGAGGCCTCTCGGAGGCCTCTCCGAGGCGTTCGTGGGGTGTCTTGGGGCGCCCCGGCTTCTTGGGGCCTGGATTTGGGCCTCTTGAGGCCTCCTGGGGTTTCTCGGGGGCCTGCTGGCGGCCTCGGGGGGCGGATGGCCCGAGGCGCTCGGCTTCTCGCGGGGGGGGGGGGGGGCCAACGGAGGGCGGACGGGGAGCGCGCGCCGGGCGCGCGCTGGGGCCCTCAGGGGCCCGAGCCGCGGCGGAGGGGCGGCCGCGCGCCGCGCCCCTCCGCGGCCGCAGCGCCGGCGCAGCCCAGGAGCGCTCGGCCACCGGGCGCTTCCAGCCGACGGGCCTTCGCGCACAGGGCAGGTTTTCATGCACAGGATGTTTTGAAACGTAGGATTTTTCATGCAGGATTAATGTATGAATGAACTTATGCGTGAGCTCATCGTTGTTTTTCACACTCAGTCCCTGCATTTTCCACACATGGTCCGCACGCGGAGCATGTATCAAAAACGGCACTGCAGGCCGGCCAGGCGCCCCCGCGGCCGCTCGGGCGGGGCGCCGAGGCCCCGAGCGCCGTCAGCTCGCCTTCCGGCCGCTGCGGGGCCTCGCCCGCCCGGCCGCGCGCGGGGCGGGCCCGGCCGTCCCGCACGCACACTTCGGCACACCCCTCACGCGCTTCGTGGCCTCATAGGAGCCCCGCCGAAGGTCCCAGTGGTGGGTGTGCTAGGGCGACGAGATCTATGCATATCCACTGCTCCTGGCCAGGCCAATCCTGGGCCCAGGAGCGGTGTATACGCCCTCCTGGCTTGGCCAGGGAGGCATATACACAGCTCCTGGGCCCAGGATGTGCCTGGCCAGGAGCAGTGGATATGCATAGATCTCGTCGCCCTATGTGCCCGCATGTCCCGCACGCACATTTCGGCACACCCCTCACGCGTTTCGCGGGCCACGGCGCGCGCCAGGGCCCGGCCCCCGCAGGGCCGAGGGACAGCCCCCGCAGCTCCGCCACATGGCGCCTGCGCCGCGTCCGCGCAGCACTCCCGCGACGCGCGTCGGGAGGCGCTCGCGCCGGCGACGCCCCGGCGCGCGCCGCCGTGCCCGGCGCCCGGCTCCGCGCCGCCGCGGGCGCCAGCCGCCTCCGCCGCCCTCCTCCTCCTCCCCTCCTCCTCCTCCTCCTCCTCCTCCTCTTCCTCCTCCTCCTCCTCCTCCCCTCCTCCTCCTCCTCCTCTCCTCCTCCTCCTCCTCCTCCCCCTCCTCCCGCGCGTGCACGCACGCGCCCACGCACTCGCGCGCGCGCGCGCGCCCGCGCTCGCGCGGCCTCGCGCGCGAGCGCGCAGGCACGCGAGCGAGCACGCATGCCCGCACCCCCCTCCGCGCGTAGCGTCCCTGCGCGTGCACGCGCGCAGGTGCGCGGCCTTCCAGTGGGCGCGTCCTGCGACATCAGCGATCCAATGCGCGAGGAGCATGAGGGCGTGGAGGAGGCGGCTCGTCGTCGTCGTCGGAGGAGGAACAGGAGGGGTACATGGGGGACGGGAAGGCGGAGTAGACCGAGGGGTAACAATGTCTCGGATCCGCGCGGACAACCTCGGAGTCTAGATATGAGTTTCTGTGCGAGACATGCAATTGCTGCGGCCATACTGGGGGGAAGTCTTCTTGTTTGGGGTGGGGAGAGGTACTTGTTTTCTTCGGGTCCGCGCGGAACGCCTTTTTACATTCGCCGTGTTCAAATTTTCTAGATCAGAACAGCTCCAGAGAGGCCCCCAAAGGCCCGCAAAAGGCCCCCCAGAGATCCCCAGTAATTTGCCAAGAGACCACGGGAAGCCTTCAGCAGCAAGCTTCCAATCGAAGACGAATCCATCCCAAGGGGCGCTCGACACTTTCCTCACGTGGCCTGGCGCAGGGCAGGGGGAGGTGATGCGGAACATTGTCAGGCGATCGCAAACATGGATCAAGGGGGCGTGTATTAGCGACGGGTCCTGTTTCCATGGGAAATCGCGGATTTCCGCCGCCGAACGAGGCGGCACCGTCCGCATTTTGGGGAGGGCACCTCCCCGGATCCATGGATTTGGCGACCGCGTACCAGATCCATGGATCGCTAATCCATGTTTGCGCTTTCCCGACTGGGACATGCAGAAGCTTGGCCGGTCCACTTTCTGCAAGCTCTTGCGATGCGGAACATTGGATCGTCGTGACCGTACGATCGAGCACATGCGGGCTTCACACATTCAATCACATGCGGACAAGAGGATCGATGCACCCCAGAATTGATGTTCCGCCGGATCTGCGAAGCACACCCCACACTGCTCCGCAGATCTGCAGGCTCTTCTCCGTAGTCTTCGCGCAGGTTCGACGTGGAAATCAGTTCTGGGGCGAGCCAATTCTGAAGTCGATGCCCTACTCGAAACATACGACGATCGTTGGAGGTCTGGGCCCGAGGCGGCTTCCCACAGCAGCCATCCCGCGCACGGCGCCGAGGAGCCCGCAGGACGTCCTCGGGCGGTGCCGCCCCCTTGGGGCCGCCGGGGGTGCCCCCCCCCCCCCCCGGGGGGCGCCGCCGCGATGGCGCCGGCGGCGGCGCCCGTGAGGGCCTCGTGCCGGGCCTCGCGCGCAGCGCTGCCGCTGCGGAGGACGCGCCGAGGCCCCGATTTCCAACGATGTGGCTCTTCTCATCGTTCGCAGGCGATTGTTCCCCCCCCCGCCCACCGACTTCTCGACGAAAAATGAAGCCTCTCAGGAAAGGAGGGAGGCCCTGGGATACATCCCAAGGGGGCCATTCATCGCGGCGCCTTGCGGCGGTTTTCCGGGCCCGAGACGGTTCCCATCGGTCGCGCCTCGTCACGAGCGTTCTTGGGATGCCGGAGTCGGCCCCAGTTCGACGAGGGCCAGTCGAGGCGGCGCCGGCCCTCCCGAGTTGCGTTTTCCATGCTCTTGTTATCGGCCTCGGGGAGGTCCTCACCACCACGGCTGGGCCCGCGTCGAGCAATTCGTCAGGAGGTGCACGGGGAGGGGTGAGAGGGGCCGATTTGGAGCGGGCTTGGGCCGGGCGGGGGGGCCGCCGTGTGCTCTCCGTGGGCCCTCCGAGCTGTCCCTTCGTGCCGGCACCGCGGGCGTGTCGAGCTCGGGGGGCCAGCAACAGTTCACCTGGGACGCCACGCTCCGCCCGGGGGGGGGGGGCCGGGAACGTTGGAGACGCGGATGGACAAGTGCCACATCGGAGGATGTCAGGGAAGGGTGCCAGCGTTCCACCACCGTGCCTGAAGAGGACCACCCGGGGCCCTGGCGCTGTGCACGCCTGGCCGGTCGAGGCCAGGCTAGTTTGCGCACGGTGCCAGGGCCAAGGATGGCCTTGGCCAGGCACTCCGCCACGCGCAGAGGGGGGTGGGGGAGAGGGGAGGGCTTCTTAAACGCACCCCTGCTTCTAAGGAGCCCTCCCCCCTCCCTCCACCCCCTCGTGTGCGCCGCCAACGGGCACGGTGATGGAACGTAGCCACCTGCTGCGCAGAGGAACTCCATACGGGTGCCGAAGGTCCTCGCCGGCAGTCAGCGAGCGAAGAACGGTATGGCATAAACTTTTTCGCCGTCGGGGACACCTGCCCCTGGGCGGCTGGAAAGTTTATACCCCTACGGTGCCACCGTAAGGGTATAAACTTTTCAGCCGCCCTGGGGCAGGTGCCCCCGACGGCGAAAAAGTTTATTTCATACCGTTCTTCGCCCGTTAAAGCAGGAGGAACTCGGGGTTCGAGGATCCGGTTTCGCGGCTCGTGGATGTTTTTTGACCACTGTTTGCCTCCGGAGGATTCTAACTGCGACGGCTGGGTTCCCGTCGAACTGGCCAGGGCGCACCCCATATGGAACAATCTTTCAGGACCGCCGCGAAGAAGAGGATCTTGTAGCGAAGGGGCCGGGAGGTTTTTCGCTGCTTCCTGCCTCCCAGGGCCGCTCCCAGGCCCAGAGACTGCCAAGCACTTTGTCGGGACGCAGACTTGATCCTGTCAGTATCGTTTAACCAATCCCCATCCCCATCCCTATCCCCTTCGAGACCCCCCCCAAATTACCACCACCGTTGGGGATCACGCCTCGAAACCCGAAGGGAACGACCTATATCCCCATCTAGGGGGGTAACTCGGCCAGTGGGGCCCATGCCACGCCGCTGGGGATGGGGATCGGTTAAACAATACTCATCCTGGGGTGTTCTCCAGGACACGTTTCCCCCATGACCTTTCTTTGGCCCCTCACGCCAGAGGTGCACCCTGCCACTGGCTTGCCGTTGTCTAGGAACAAGGGCCAGCACCTCATCCACAACAGGGGCGTGGTGGAGAAGATGGTCGAGGCCGCGGACATCCGCTCGCCCGACGCGGTGTACGAGGTCGGCTGCGGCACGGGGGAGCTTACCATGCGGCTCTTGCCCTTGGCGCGCGAGGTGCACACTGTGGACATAGAGGAGCGCATGGTTCAGGAGACGGCCCAGCGTGCCGAGGCGTGTGGCTTCGCGAACCTCCGGACCTCCACTGGCGACGCCCTACGCGTCCCCATGCCGGCGCGGTTCGACGTGTGCGTGGCGAACCTGCCGTACCAGATCTCGTCCCCGTTCCTGTTCAGGTTCTCGGAAGGCGTATGCACCACCACCGTGCCTGGGCAGGGCCATCCCTACGCCTCACAGGGTGATGCAACCACAGGCCTCCTGGCCTCGGCCAGGATGGCGTGTGCACACTGTGCCAGAGGATGGCCCTGGCCCGGGCATCTACTGTGTGTGGTGCGGCGCACAGCAGGATCCTGAAGCGGATCTCCGAGGGTCCCGCCTGGCGGTCCGCGGTGCTGATGCTGCAGCGCGAGTTCGCGGAGCGCCTCCTGGCCGATCCGGGGGAGAAAAGCTTCTCCCGGCTCTCGCTGGGCGTCCGCCTCTTCGCGCGGGCCGTGCGCCTCTTCGACGTCAAGAGCGGCAGCTTCGTGCCCAGGCCCCGCGTCGACTCCACCGTGATCAAGCTGGAGCCGCGCGTGCCGGCGCCCGGGGTGGACTTCGCGGAGTGGGACGCCTTCGTGAAGCTGATCTTCTCGAAGCGCCGCAGGCCACGGGCGACCGGAGCATGCCGTGCCCGCGGCCTCGCGGGCCAGGCCCCGCGGATGCGGGGGCGTCTTCTCGCGGGTGCCCCGCGCGGAACCCATCCGTGGGACCGCGCATCCGCGGGATCGCGCCCCGGGGAAGCCAGGCCGCGAGGGCGCGGGTGTGGATGCGTGTTGGCCGCTCGTGAGCAGGACCCTGCGCAAGCAGTTCCGGAAGCTGTCGACCACCAGCATGCTGGAGCAGAACTACAAGATCTGGTGCTCGCTGGCGGGCGAGGCGCCCGCGCCGGGGCCCTTCCCCGACCTGGTGATGTCGGTGCTGGAGGAGGCGGGCGTTGGCGCTCGAGCCTGCGCGCGGTGGTCCTCGGACGTGCTCGCCGGCTCCTGGAGATTCTTCGGGCCTCGGCGCGCGTTCCAGCAGCTGCGACTCGCCGAGAGCGTTCAAGGGCTGCCCCGGTCGCCCCGGAGGTCAGCCGGAGACCCGAGCTGTGACCCAAAATGTGAGTGATGCGGATTTTGGCCGTCCCGATGTTTCGACGATTCGATACGCCCCGATGCTTGCAAGTCGTTGTTGGGCATCTTTGTGCGGCCGGTCCGATCAGATTCCGACTCGGTGCCGATGCGGCCCGACTCAATCCATGCACATTCCGATGCGATCTGGTTTCCCGATTCGATGCTGACTGCTCCTGCCAGCGGGCACGATGGCAGGCCGCTCCTCCGAGGCCCCCCGAGTTGCCCCAGAGCCCCCCAGAGCGCCTCGAGGCCCTTCAAACCACGACTTTGATGAGACCCGGGCGTCACAATGTTTTGAAACTGGGCGAAAATGCCCGTTGTCAGGCCTTGGCACCTTCACAGATCGATTCGGAACGAGACATGTCCCAAAAAATGATCTTTGTCCTGGACTCAGCGCGTGTACACTGCAGAATGCGTGCTGCTTGCACGGCCATCTGTGGGGCCTCTGAGGCAAATGGCTGCGGAGGTGGGGAAGCGCTGCTGCAATCCCGCCCGTCCCGCCTGCGCTAAACTGTGCATGCAACTAGAAACCTTCACATGATGCTCGAATACTGGGGGCAGGAACCTTCAGCGCCAGAAGTGTGGGGTCCAGGGCTCCGGCCATGATTCTTGTTCACCCTGCTGCATTTTGTCCGCGGCGCTCGACGGCAGGTCGAGGGCTCCGATGGCTCCGATTGCTGGACTCAGGGGGTAAGGCTAGGGGCTGCGCACCACAGACAGCCTCCAAAAAGTAGCCCCAGCTGGCCTCAACAGGCTCCCCGAGCAGTCCTAAGGTTCGCGTCGTGTCGACCGGCGGCGACCCCGCCGCTGGCGTTCAACTTGGAACGCCGCTGGCGACCCAGGTTCGCTCGTTGTTGCACGATCCGACTTTGCGGAATCGGCCGGCAGTTCAACATGGAACGATCCCCACGGTGTCCGAGACCACCGCCGAGGTCGACACGACACGAACCTGCCGTGTGCTTTCTCGGCACCCCGCCCCCGAGGCGCGGGGGGCGCCGGCAGGGGCGCTGCGGGAGGCGGCGCCCGTCCTTGGCATCGCTCGGACGTGTGCATGTTTCCTTCGGCCAGGACCATCGGGGAGCATCCTTGATCATTTGGCGAAACAGCCACGCACGACACCGAACAAAAACACGGGGAATGGACGTCCGAGCGATGGCCAGCCGTGCGTCGAGGCTGCCCCCGGGCTGGCTTCGGAGGCCCGTTGGGGCCCGACGGCCCCCCCCCAGCGGTGCGGAGGCCGCGGGCCGCGGGGCGGCCCGCGGCCCCGCTCGTGGCCTGGGCGCCCCGCTCGTGGCCGAAGGCCGCAGGACTTGGCATCCTTCGGACGTGTGCGCTTTTCTTCGGCGAGGGCCATCTGGCGAGCAGAAGCAATTTTTTCAAGGGCAGAAAAAACGCCCCTACCCTGGTTTACGAGGCGCTGTGCGCTGAAACTCCTGTGGGCTGACAGGGTAAACCCTGCGTGATGTGCCGCGTCCTGGCGGCTCTAGGCTTTGGGGGTTCCCAGGAGGTTTGCAGACCACGCACTTGTAACCCAGGGTAGGGTCGTTTTTTCATCCCTCAATTTTTTTGGATTCGCGGGTCGAGAGCGCACCTCTTCCGGTCGAAGCCAAGCGGGCCGCGCGAAGCTCGAATGAGCAAAGAGGGGAAGACAGAAGGAGCCGGCGAGCAAAAGCACGCGCGAGGCCGAGAGATGCACGCGGCATGGACGTCCAAGCGATGGCGGGCTGATCGGGGGCCTCCACACGGTGTGGTGACCAGTCCTCGGGGTTAGTCTGTGGGGATTTGGGGTCGCCGCACGGTTTTGGGACTCGGGCCGTTCTCCGGCGATGTCTCGGGCGACTGGGGCCTCCAAAGTCCCAAAACCGGGCGGTGACGGACCGCGCGGTGAGGTCATTGGGGATTCCGCAGTCACCACGTGGTCCGTCACCACGCGGCCGCGGCATCCACTTCGTGAACGTCCGCGGCCCGCAGGGCTTAGGCGCCCCGCTTGTGGCCGAAGGCCGCCCCCGGCGCTCGGGGGAGCAGGACTTGGCATCGTTCAGACGTGTGCGTTTCTTCGACGAGGGCCATCGGGGAGCCTTTTGGGTCATCTTGCGAAACAATGCACGCACGAAGCCGAACAATGCACGGGGAATGGACGCTCGGGCCTCCACACGGTGTGGTGACCACTCCTCGGGGTTAGTCTGCGGGGATTTGGGGTCGCCGCACGGTTTTGGGACTCGGGCCGTTCTCCGGCGATGTCTCGGGCGATTGGGGCCTCCAAAGTCCCAAAACTGGGCGGTGACGGACCGCGCGGTGAGGTCGTTGGGGATTCCGCAGTCGCCACGCGGTCCGTCACCGCACGGTTTTGGGGCCCGGACTCTAGGCCTCCCAGATGGGGGTCCAGGCAGGCGGGATCGGAGGATCGCGCCGCATCTCCGATGCATCGGCCTCCAGGGTCCTAAACCGGGCGGTGACGGACCGTGCCGCGAGGTCGTTGGGGATTCCGCGGTCACCACGCGGTCCGTCACCGCGCGGTTTTGGGGCCTCCAAGACTGCCTCGGGGAGCTATGTGTGCGCACACCCAGACGTCCAACCCCAGCCTGCGGCCCCAGAAGCCCCGACCCCTTTGCAGGGGGTAGCGTTTCGTTCCGGGTCTGCTTTTGATGGCCCCGGGGCCCGATACAGCGGATGTGCTCGCAGGCGATATATCGGCCCCAATCCCCGAGCTCCGCCCGCAAAATCTCGCCGCTCAGAAAGGGCGGGAAGCTCGGGGATGCACCCCTTGGGGGCTATTCGGACGCACCATCGAGAATGGATCCCTCCCTCCGTATATTCCTGAGTTTGGCCTTCTGTTCGCGGTCCACTTGATAGACCCACGCAACGTCTGGGATTGGAGTCGCCATACCCCACGTGATGTGCCAGGCGTCGGCGGCGCAATCCGCACCCCACCCTCTCCGATCAACGATGCAGGCGGCTCGGTGGGCGGCGGGGGTAGGGCACCTCTGCTGCAGCCCTCGCTGCCCCCCCCCCTTTTACCGCCCCGCAGTAATTCGCGCCCAAGGCGGGAATCGCGCACGCCCGCGCCTACGAGCTCGACCTCGACGACCTGCACGGCCTGCTGCGGGACTTTCACGGCCGCGGCATCCACTTCGTGAACGTCCGCGGCCCGCAGGGCTTAGGCGCCCCGCTTGTGGCCGAAGGCCGCCCCCGGCGCTCGGGGGAGCAGGACTTGGCATCGTTCAGACGTGTGCGTTTCTTCTTCGGCGAGGGCCATCGGGGAGCCTTTTGGGTCATCTTGCGAAACAATGCACGCACGAAGCCGAACAATGCACGGGGAATGGACGCTTGGGCCTCCACACGGTGTGGTGACCACTCCTCGGGGTTAGTCTGCGGGGATTTGGGGTCGCCGCACGGTTTTGGAACTCGGGCCGTTCTCCGGCGATGTCTCGGGCGACTGGGGCCTCCAAAGTCCCAAAACCGGGCGGTGACGGACCGCGCAGTGAGGTCGTTGGGGATTCCACAGTCGCCACGCGGTCCGTCACCGCACGGTTTTGGGGCCCGGACTCTAGGCCTCCCAGATGAGGTCCGAGCAGATGGGATCGGAGGATCGCTCCGCATCTCCGATGTCAGCCCGTTGACTATCAAGCGGACCCAAGACGGAGCAGTGCCCCCAAAGGAAGTGGTCGAGATTTCTGGGGCGCGGACTGAACATCGTCGAATGCCTCGGGGGCCAGTCGAGACAACGGCAGTGTGCCCTTTTGGGGCCTCCTGGGTGCTTCTCGTCGCCCTGGCTGGGTGCGCTTCGGACCCGGGGAGGGGTCCGGGGACCGGTTGTGAGCGCATGCTGGCCCGGTGGGAGAGCCGGTGTCGTCTCGTTGGGCCCTCCTCCGACTTGGGGGCGCCGGAAGGCCAGCACGGGAGAGGCGTGCGGTGTCATGTGTTCGGAAGCCCGCGCGTTTTTTTTTTGTTTGTGTTTTTTTTTTTTTTTTTTTTTTTTTTTTTTTTTTTTTTTTTTTTGTTTTTTTTTTTGTTTTCTTTTTTTTTTTGTCCCTTGGGTCGGCGCGCCCGCCCCCCCTTTCCCATTAGTACAATTTTTTTTTTGGTCGGCGGGGCGAGAGCGAACCTCTTCCGCTAAAAGCTAGGCGGGCTGCGCACAGCTCTGCTTGGGGAGACAGCGCACAGGCGGGCGGGGCCTGGGGCGGCCGGAGACCCCAATAGTACACACTCGAGATCGTAAAGTAACCATGTGCTGCGACGTGTGAGTTTCGGCGCTCCGGCGCCCCCGTCGAGCTCTCAGGGGGCCGCCCCCCGGGGCGCACATCGGCGCCTGTCCTGTCGTGTTCCCCCCCTCCCCTCCCATACGTCGCCCGTGGCGCGCTCCGCGTGTGTGGAGGGGGGTTTTGGGAGGTCCAGCGCTGGCTCAGGGAAAACGCGCGGACCTCCAAAAGCCGCGTGCTTGTGCTGCCTGGGCAGGGGGCCACATGCGAACCCTACCCCTACCCCCCACGATTTCTGAGGGGGGGGTGGGGTTCACTTCGTTCGGGAGCTCCCGAGCAAAGTGAACCCCTCCCTCCCCCTCAGAAATCGTCGCGGGTAGGGGTAGGGTTCGCATGTGGCCCCCTACTGGCGTCTTCCAGGGTCTCGCGGCGCGGCGCGAAGATGGTCGCGCCTCGCCAGCCCGGGCCAGAGGAAGGGTTCGCACGTGCCCTTTGCGCCTGTTTCGATGCACCCCTCACAGGGGCCGTGCCCGGCGGTCACCGAGCGCGTTCCACCATCCGCAGAGTGCCTACTCGCAAACGTCGGGGAAAAAACATGTCTTCCTCTGTGTAATGGATCGTAGACCCCTCGGCGGGTCCAGGCCGTTGGCGAGCAGCTACTCTGCGAGCAGTGGAGCGCGCCTGTCGAATCACAGGGGTCGTGCCCGACGGGGAAGCCTCCTGCGGATCTGCGGTGCATCGGGAGGGGGCCGCTTCCTGCGTTGTTCCCGCGGCTGCAACAGGTTTTGGGCCTCGAGGGCCCCGAGGCCGTCACGGAAAAAAAAAGTAGCGTGGCGCCTTCGGGGGGCCTCGCCTGCCACCCCGAGCGGGTGTCGTTTCTCGTGCCCAACGCGGGCTCGGTGCGGACTCGACGCGGATTTGGCGTGGAATCGGCGCGGATTCGACGCGGATTCGGCACGGATCTGACGAGTTCGACATGGAGTCGACACGGATTCGACGCGGATGGGGCTGCGACGGGAAAGGGTCTTCCGAGGATGGAAAATGAGCGAAGCATCTGGGCTAAGTTGCCGATTCGCGAGAGCGCATGGGGTATCCAGGTCAGTTTTCCTCCAGAATCCCATTGTTAATTGCAAGACGGTGGTGCAGGACGAGGTCGTAAGAGGAGCAGGAGGAGGACGACGACGGCCACGACGAGGACGAGGACGAGGGCTGCTGTAGGTACACGTGGAACGTAGAGGCAAGCAGATGATGAGGAGGTGTCACGAGCACTTGACATCGACGAGTAGTGGGAAGAGGTGTACGAATGATAATAATAGTAACAATAATAAACAACAACATGTACTAGACATCAACTTGCGGAAATCCGCGCGTATTTCTTGCATCTCTCCTTTACGCGCGGAGCGCCCCAGGGGCCGCGCCGGAGGTGCCACCAAAGGAGTTCATCGCCGATCCAATCGATTCGCGCGGACCTCCGACCGTTTTCTCTCAGGTTTCTTGTTTCTTTAGCTCCTCTAGAGGGAGGAGACGGAGCATCGGGCAGTGCTTGCGCTTGGGGCCTCTCGCTTGCTTTGATCATTGATTTGATGGCGTCCGTCGGGGCTTTGCCTGGTGCCCACTCGGTCGCGGTTCGCAGGCGCCTCGCGCGCGCTCCGTGCGTGGGGCGGGTCCGTCGGGGTCGTGCTTGGGCGGCGCCCCGTGACCGCCGCGTGGGCGCCCCGAGGGCGGCCGCATAGCCTGCGCCACACAGTTTGCACCAGCGTGGCTTGCCCAACGCTGCTTTTACCACCTACTCCAGATTTCGTAATAAAGGGAGGGGGGTCTCATTTCGAGGGGGGGTCTCTTCCAAGCTATCTTGGAGGGCCTGGGGGGGTCTGGGGACGATGTTTTGGAGGGTTCTCCCACGGGGGGGGGGTCTGAAATGGCTTGTCTTGGAGGGTCCAGATCCCTCCCTTCTATTACGAAATCTGGAGTAACTGTCACCACGTACCCGACACTGCAAAGCTGACTCTGCATACTTAGCCCAGCACAGCGTACACAGCACAGCTTGCCACATCGCTTCTATCATCAGTTTGCACTACCTAGCTGACACAGTACAGATCTCACCGCATAGCTTGAAACATGTAGCTTGCATCGTGCCCGTTGCATCACATACCTGACACCGCATATGTTGCACCACGTACCTTGCTCATCCACCGTGCAGTAACTCATTTTTTTGGGTCCACACTGGCAGATGTAATGCAATCGAAGGATGGAGGGGCGGAACCCTTTCAGAATGGGGCTCTCGCTCGAGACAGGTTCAGATTGCGCGGCAAGAAGCTTAAGGACACGGATGGAGTGCAGGCTCCTTTTCGACGGGGTTCTCGTCGGGCATCTCCTTGATCTGTCTAATCCTACCTCTTCCTACTCAGTAGAAGTAGAAGGATGCAGGGCAGTTTCTTTCCTAACGGGGCCATCGCCCGGATGACAGGCCCATGGGGCCTGACTGTTTGCACGGGCTTGCGAGGAGGGGACTTTGGACGTGAGGGCGCATTGCATCATCGCGATGACTACGACGACGAGGACGATCACGACGACCATCATCCCCGTGACTGCCGCGTCGACGACTACGACGGCCTCCACGACGGCCACGACCATGGCCACGTCAACAGCGACCACCACGACGACAGTGATTACGACGAGATCCACGACCGCGACGACACCAGCAGCAACCGACGGCCACGCTGACGATGACGACGAAGACGACGACGACGATCAGCGACGACAATGACGACTGCGACGACCGACGACGACGACAACCACGACGACGACCATAACCACGACGACGACGATCACGACCACGACGACGACGACGACCATGACCACGACGATGACGACGACCACGACCACGACCACGACGACGACGACGACGACGACGATGACAAAGACCCCCCGAGGCGGGGCTGCCTTCTCGGAGCTGGGCCCGCTGGCCCGGGGGCAGCACCTAGGGCCGCCGGGAGCAGGATTGGCGGGCGCGGCGCTGAGAGCGCCCCCGGCGCCGCCCGCGCTGATCGGCGCGGGCCTGACCTACCCGTGAGGGCAAATTCTGCCTCCCAGCGTGGGCCCCAAGCTGTGCGGTGTCAGCTACGTGGTGCAAGCTATATGTGTTGCAGCCTATGCGTTGCGAGCTATGCAGCGCGAGTTACGTCGTACGAGCTATCTTGTGAAAGGTCTGTGCTGTAAGCTATGTGGTGCAAGGTACGGGGCGGTGCGAGCTACGTGGTGCGAGCTACCTTGGGAAAGCTATGTGGTGAGAGCTGTGCGGTGCGAGCTGTGCGGGGCGAGCTGTGCTGTTGTAAGCTATGTGGCACGAGCTTCGTAGTGCAAGCTCCGTGGTGCACCCCGTGCAGTGCAAGCCATGTGGTGCAAGCCGTGCGGCCGCCCACTGGGCGCCCGCGCCCGGCCAACGGGCGGCAGCCCCCGGCGAGCGCCCGGCGGACCTGCCCAGCGCGAGGGGCGCCCTCGGAGGCGCTCACGCCCAGCCACCACCCGGGCGCCTGGCGAGCGCCCGGCGCACCCACCCGGCGCACGGGGGCGCCTGGGAAGGCACCCACGCCCAGCCGGCGCAGCGGGCGCCCACGGGGAGCCTGCGGCCGGCTGCCAGCCCGGCACCGGGCGAGAATCCGGCCGGACCCTTGGCGGGCGCATCCGGTCGTTTATCAATCGGGGGTGGACAGACCTCCTACCCTGACGCGTCGATGAGCGAACTGGCCGTTGTCGGTTCGCGAGAGGGCGTCGCGGCCGTCACGTTTGCGGGTCCAGGTCCGTCGGTGTCGGTCCCAGGCCGTTTTTTTATTAAGGGGAGGCTTACTAAAGGGAGGTTTGTCCACCGCCGAATCAAGGCACGTCTGAGGTCGAGTGGAGAGCGAGCGCTGTTTGGGGAGGCTGCTCGGAGGTCCGCGCGGAGTTCTTGCATCGGCGCAGGGGCCCCTCCCCGGCGCCGCCTTCGTCGCTGCCCCTGGCGCGCTCCACGCGCCAGGGCTGGGGATCCAGCGCCGAGCCGAGAAATCCGCGCGGGCCTCCGCGAGGGAACGTATCTGCAGTTTGTTTGTGTTGTACCTCATTTTACTTGCTCTTCGAAGGCCACGATTGCGCGCGGATTGTCGGGTTGTGGGCCTCTCGTGGCCCCGTTGGGCCCCTCTCCTGCGTTCCGAATGTTTGCCACATGCTACTGAGTGCCCGCCGAATTCCTGTCCACCTGCGCTGCACCCTGCCTGTCTGCCTGCACCCTGCCCGGCCTTCCTGGCCGCCGGCCTCCGCCTGGCCCATCGGGCCGCTGTCCACCGTGGCGCGCACTTTCGGCGTCCTCCACGACGACGTCGTCGGCGCCCACGACTGCGTCGACGTCCCCCGGCGTCCTCGCGCTCGAGCGTTGAACTGGCCATCCAGCTTATATGCCATCAGGACCGCTCGATCCTGCTAATCTCGGGGCCGGGGTTTCGCCTTGGCCCAGAAGTGCGAGATGTTGGGTCGGGGTGTCCGCTCGAACGGGATCATTCCCAGGCTGCGACAGTTCGCACCCATACTCATAACGCGTTCACCGCCTTGGCCTCCCCTGGTCTTCCTCCATGGGGGTTTGAGCGTGTGTAGTTCTTTCATCACTCCCGTCGTGAACAAAGCACTACGGACGAGTTTTGGCCATCTTCGGACTTCGTTTGGCCTTTTGCCTGGCGCTGGGACGGTGAGAAAACGATCCAGGACCCAGGATGTAAAGCAGGTCCTTGGGATGGGGCCCAGACCCCACGTTGTGAAACAATCGCGACGTCGGCTGCCTGGAGTGACCGTTCTCCCCGCCACAGACGTCGGGCGATGTGATTTTGTTCCACCCGCGGCCCTGGAGGTCCCGACCCCTTCCCTTGTGGCAGTTCCTCGGATGTGGCTGGGACGATGATAAGCAAGGGCTCCCACGAGGGCGCGAAGTCATTCGCGCTTCGCGCTTCGCGGGCCTCATTCCTCCTCCCCCTCCTCCTCGTCCTCCTCTTCTCCCTTTGGGGGGGCGGCGCGAGAGCGCTTCGCGGAGCGCGAAGCGCGAAGTTGGGAGCCCTAGGATAAGTCCGTTCCAGAGCGTTCCGGAAGTTTCTCAGAGCGTTCGGGAACGCTCTGAGAAGGCCGCGGCGCCTGAGACATCATTCAGAGCCGCCCGATCTCAGAGATCCTTGATTTGTCCTCATCGATACTATCCTTGTCCTGGCGTCGCCTCAGTTTCTCGTCCTCGCCGATCTTGTCCTCGTCCTGGCGTCGTCTCAGTTTCTCGCCCCGGATCCGTCTCTGCTGGCCTTACGTCGGGCCTGTTCCTCCAGATGAGGAACACTCAAAAATAGTACAGAAATATTTAGTCGAGGGACGATTTTGCTGCGATCTTTGACAACTTTTTTGATATTCTGTGGCTATTTTTCCTTCTTCGTCCAAACTCCGGCTGCAGGAGGACCGGCCCGACCTACTGCTGGCCCCCAGGGGCCGGGCAGCGGGCCCTGGGAGGCGGTCCTCGAAAGCAGGCGCCGGCATCGCCAAATGCCGCGCCGTCGCGAGGCCCACAGGCTCGCGGCCGCCGCCGCCCGCGGCGGCTCGGCGCCGTCGGCGGCCCCGCCGCCGCCCGCCGCCCGCGCGCGCGCGCGCTCGCGATGGCGGCCGCCGGCGACGGCGGCCCTGCCGCCGCGCCGCTGGCGGGTGGGCCCGGCCGGCCGGCCGGCGGAGCGCGGCAGCCTCGGGGGGCTGGCGCGGGAGGCGGCGGCGGCGGCGGGGGCGAGGCACGGGCAACAATGGGGCTCAGCGCCAGCCGGGGCCAGTCAGTCGCCAGTCCCCGCCGAGCCCCGTTCGCGCCGGGGTTCGGGCGCCGCGCGGGGCCGGCCCGCCTTGCCGCCCCCCTTCCCCCCTTGTCTCGGGTTTGGGAGCTCATGCGACCAGGACCGGGCTCGGGATACGGTCATGGCTGCGTCGGGTCAGCTCTGACACGCGTCAACCCGTCCCCGACCAGCGACGACGAGGATCGAGGCGGGTGGGCGTTTGGGACCTTTTTCAACTTCCCTTCTCGTCGCCATTTCTGGCTCCGCCTCGGAATTTAGGCCAGAGCACACCGTGGGACAGGTCCAGAGCACGATTCGAGGGAGAGGCCTTGAGCTCCAATGTCATGAACAGATCAAGAGGGTGAGGCCGTGTAAAGACCCCAGGCCCTTCAGGTAAGGGTTCGGGGCGAAAAAGCCGTCCCCATGGTTTGCATCAGGAGCTCCATGGGCCATGGGCCACGTCTGGAAAGAATCTCCATGTCGGAGGCTTGGGTTGGTTTGGATACTGTTGGGTGTCTTTGGGTGTCTTCGTCGTCACGGCTGGACGAGGCTCGAAAAACAGGCACGCGTCGCGAGCGACGATCGTCCTCCTTGTCATGCTGCTGCTCCTACTTCTCCGCCTTTCCCCAATCCGTCCACCCCCGTTCCATCCCTCTCTGCCCTACACACATCTTTCCAAAGCCTTCTCCATCCACTCTTCCCCCATCCCATCCATCCACCGCCTGCTTCTCCTTCTCCTCCTCCTCCGCCCTCCTCTGTCCCCCCTATCCATCCAGACCCTCATCTCTATCCTCCGCGCTGCCTTGCATCCTCCTCCGTCGTCCTCCTTTCTTCCCCCTGCCTGAGCTCCTCATTCTCATCATACCCGTTCTTGCTTAGAACCTCGAAAGGCCCCATGAAAACACCCAACGTAACTTAAAGCGTTCTTCTGCCGCTCATCCCTTATCCTTCTCATCCCGTCTCATCCCTCCTCCTACTCCTTCCTCGTTCTCCTCATCCCTTCGTGTTTTCTGTCAAACAATCAATCGCCCCCCACCTGTACTGAGTCGTGCATGCGTAGCTCCGACAAGGGGCATGCGGAGGGGCATGCAAACACTTCGATCCTCGATCTTCGAGGGCTCTCCTCCATGGACATCCGACGGTGTGATTGTATCAATCTGCGGCCTCAGACACCCGACCCGTTCCCCGGAAGCAGCAGTGTATACCGAACGTATTTGTGATGTTCTGGGCCCGATGACGGCCCTCGTGGTACTCGCCTGTGTCACCAGTCTGCCGAATTGATTCCCGAGCCTGCAAGCAGCCTACTCGGGGATTCGTACCGCCGTTTTGCAGCTCTCGTCGAGATCCAGCTGCTAGAATGTGTCTCGACCCTCCAGGCCGTGTAAGGGTATGCTTGCCGCCTTAAGGCGGGACTGTCCCTCTACAGGGGGAATCTTCAAAAATAGTTTAAAAAATAGCCTGGGGACCATTTTTGAGTATTTTCGGGCATCTTTTGGGTATTTCTGGAATACTTTTTATTCTTCGCCCAAGATCCCCCTGTAGGGGGACAGGCCCGACTTAATTCCCGCCCCCCTTCGCACGTGCCTCGCACACGACGGCCGACAGCGGCACACTCGCGGGACATCGACCGAGTCGGCCGGGATAGGAGCTCCGGTCTTCGACAGCTGCCGGCGTCTCGGCGCCCCAGCGTTCTCGCTCTTTTTCGCCATCAGCCGCGAGTAAAAGGTTCCCAGGGAAACGAGGTCCTGAGGTTTTTGATGGTTTTCGGTTGCCTCTCGGGCGCCCAGGCACTCCACGGGCACGGAGGCTGTCGCAAGGCGACTCCGAAAGGCGATTGTTGACGCGGGAAAAGCTCTGGGATCCAGGAATCCTGTCCTTCAGGGTCTGACTTTTTTTGGGGGGCGTCGAGAGGGAGGTGGGCCTTAGTTGGGGGAGGTGGATGCCATGGCAGTAACAACATCTTCCAGGTATCATGGACCTCTCATCTTCTTTCAATGCGTTCCATGGCCCCCCCTCGTCCGAACACATGCGTGTTGCCGTGTTGCGCGAACCCCCCTCTTCCTGGTCCCCCTCTCCGGCGCACCCAACTCTTCCATGCCAGGTCTCCTTGCCTCCAGCCTCCCGCCCAGGCGGCGTCGCGTGCACGCCGGACACGCGCGTCGTGCGCTCCGAGGACCCGGTGGCCAGCGCCGAGCGCGCCTCTGCTTGCGCCACAGCCGTCCTCGTCGTCGCTTGCGTCGTCATCTTCGTCGTCGTCGGCGGAGCCTGACTCGAAGAGAAATAAATTGCATGAACCTGGAGTTTTGGAGGTCCGCGCTAATCTGTTGACTTGGCGTATCATCATGTGAGTTGCCGTTGGGTGATAAGCCAGCGCTGCGCGGCATGTCAGCTCACGGGGTTCTCTCCGCACATCGACCAAAACCGAGGGGTGTAACCTACAGAAGGTGTTCTCCTGGGGCGACGGCGTCACCGTCCTTGGTCCATGTAGGCCCATGGTCGTAGGGAGGTCTCTGTCCAAGTCGTTGTTTTGTTTTGTCGGGTAAGTTGAGGGGGAGAAAAAGGAAGAGGAAGTCGTTACCTTCGCTCCCCCCCGCCTCTCCTTTGAGCTTCCATGCGCGTGCCGCTGTACGCGTTTGGCTCAAGACAATTGTGAGGAGAGGACATAGCTGGCCATTTAGCAGACAAAGGGTGCGCGTGCCTTTCTCCTAGCGGGCGCGTGCCACTATCCACTCTCAAATATACTTACGGAACTATTGCAGCTATGTCGGACGACATCGGTAAGAACCCATCCATCTACAAGATCCATAGGAAGGGATCCTCACCGCTAGGAGACCAGAGCAAGGGGGCCGCGCATTCGTCAGGGAATGTCGATGGGTAGGTTGGGTAGGTTTCGTAGGGCGGGGGGGAACTAGATAAGGATTGCAGGGGTAGGTCTTCGTGACGTCGTGGGCGCCCTTCGCAGAGTGTTCACCATCATGTTGAGCGAGTTGAAAGTATGCGCATTATGGGAGTGCGGCTCGGGCGAGGGGAGACACGTTAATATGGATGAGGATCGCAATGAGTTGATTACCCCTCCGGGGCATAAACTTGTGATCTGGAAGTACACAGGAGTGCCTGAAACCAGGTCAGTCCCAGAAGCGGTGATCTACCATGGGCCAACCCCATCCATGGGTGTGCGCCGTTTTTCTTTTTTGTTGTTGTTGTTGTGTTTTGTTGTTGTTGTTGCTGTTGTTGTTGTTGTTGTTGTTGTTGTTGTGGTTGTGGTTGTTGTTGTTGTGGTTGTGGTTGTTGTTGTTGTTGTTGTTGTTGTTGTTGTTGTTGTTGTTGTTGTTGTTGTTGTTGTTGTTGTTGTTGTTGTTGTTGTTGTTGTTGTTGTTTTTCTATTTTGTTTTCTTTCTTTTCTGCTGATGACGAATCGCTGTTGCGATGGCCAACGAGGAGGCAGGCGGAGAGGAGGAGGGAGGGACGGGGCAAAGGGGAGCAGAAGAGGGGAAGGGGGTGGCAGGGGCGAGGCAGAGAACTGAGGAAGGTGGTGGGGGGAACGGAAGGATGGGGAGAAGAGAGGGAGGGAGGGAGGGAGGGATAATTGAGGGGACGGAGAGAAGGAAGGAAGGTGACGTGTCAGGCGTGAGGGGTGGCGGTCAGTAGACGGAGGAAAACTTCTGCTTCATAGTCTTATTGCTCCTTTCGTTTCTGCCCTCTGTCTTCTTTGCCGTCCTGATATGTTCTTTCATGCGGCTCTCCCGCGCCTGCGAATGCACGGTGCTTGTAGTACCTCGAAGGGGAATGGCCTTGTGCTAGCGACGGCAAGATATATCTGCTTACTACGTTTGGTGTGCATGTCGCAATGCCCCGATGTCGCGTTGTTGTTGCTCCCCCCCCGCCGCCCCCCAACTCCCCTCCGATGACGACGACAAGGACGACCATAGCCACAACCGCGACGCCGACGTCGTCGAAGACGACCAGGACGAGGACCAGGAAGGCTACGACCACGGCGACGACCACAACGGCCACGACAGTGGAAAGCACGACTACTGCAACCATCGCGACCACCACGACCGCGGATCACGACGCTCGCCACGCCGACGACCAACACGACTTCCACGGCCACGACGACGACCCCGACGACCACGACCACAACGACCACGACGACCACGACGACGGCCACGACAAACTTGACGGCCGCGACGACCTCGACGGGCGCAGGGCCGTCTCGGCCCAGGGGTGGGGCGGAGGGGTCGCGGCCGCCGCCCGGCCCAGCCCCTTGCGCCTGGCCGGCTGACTGGCCGGCCTCGGGACCCCCCCCCCTTTGCTCTCGCTCGCTCGCCGCTCGCCGCTCGCCGCTCGCCGCTCGCCGCCGCCGCCGTGACGCTCCGCTTGCAGCGCAGCCGTGCAGCCGCCGCGCCCTCGCCACGGGTCGCGGCGCAAGCCGCTCGCTCTGCCGCCGGGCTGCTGTCTGCTGCCACTGCGCGCCCGTCGCCGCCGCCGTGGCCGCCGCTCGTCGCCGCCGCCGCCGTCGCCGCCGCCGCTCGTCGCCGCCGCCGCCGCGAGACCGCCGCTGCGCTTCGGCGCCGCCGCCTGCGCTGCGCGGTCGTCGCTGCCGCCGCCGTCGAGGTCGTCGTCGTCCAGAAGGGAGGGAGGAGAGCTCCGAGGAGGAAGAGGTACCCATACCGCGACTCTTGCCTCGTTTTCCTTTTTTGGGGCTTCCTGGGTACCTTCTGGTCTCCCCCCCGAGAGCGACGAGATTGAGCTCGAAGCGGCCTCCCCGGGAGGCCTCGAAGCGCCTCCGCCACGTTTTGTTTTGTTCAGGGCACTGTCGGGGCTGTCCCGACTTTCCAGGAGTGCCAGGAGAACAGTGGTACGGCCTCCCAGCTTGAGTTCCAGTCGATGTCTGAAGCGGTACCGACAGGTCTGCAGGTCTGGAGGGTTATGTTCTGGCGCTGGAAGGTCGGGCTGCCCCCCCCCTGCGGGGCCGCGCCCGCGCGTGCTGGCGCCCAATGGCCTCGGACCAGGCCGCCGTTGGTGGGCGTGCCCCCCCCAGACCTTCCAGAGTACTGCAGACTAGCCCTCCGGACTCGCAGAACTGTCAGGGCTGTTCAAGAAGACCTCGACTGGAATTCAAACTACGGTCCTTGTGCTCTTTTTCAGCCCGCCTGGAAGGTCAGGGAAAGGTCCGCCGAGCTCCCCCGAAGCTGCCTGGCAGGCGTCGCCGTCCCCTTGAGATTCGACGCTGTGAAAAATCAGAATCCTGAAGAGTTACGCCCCCAGATTTCCGACAATGTGCTTTTGTTCAACCCTGACGTCGTTACTCGGTTTCGGCCTCTCGGGCCCGCTACCTGTTCCCAGGGTCATCAAAAATATGTCCGGTACAACAGGTTGACCTTGGTGATGTGGTCGAGATCTCTGGGTCGCGGATTGAAGAAAACCATATCGTCGGGTGTCTGCGGGTGTCCCACCGGACGCCCGAAATGGGTACGGAAAGAATGGGTACAATGCCCAACAGCAGTTCCTGTTCATTCTGAACAGGACTCGCTGTCGGTGTCGCCGCGGCCTGTGTCCATTCGAGACTGAAGGCCGCCTGCCCAACAGCGGCCGCTGTTGGTTTGGGACAACATTTGTTGTTGGGCATTGTACCCATTCTTTCGGTACCCATTTCGGGCGTGTCCCCCCCTGGGCCGGATCGATCCGAGGATGGCTCCAGGGCCCCAGGGCCTGGGCGAAGGTGTCCTGGCGTGCGCAGCAAGACACGCGACGCTTGGATCTCAGACACTGAGCTCCCAGTGTGCAAGAAGAGAGACCCGCAGAATTGTCAGGGCCGCTCAAATCGCCGACACTGGACTTCAAGCTCAAATGTCCTGGTCTTCTTTTGCAGTCGTCCTGGAATGCCGCGTGCGGTTGGTTCCGGCTCCGCCGCCAGGCGCTGTTTCCTCGAGGCACGGGCGCCTCCGGTGCTGGGAGGCGCCAAGAAAGCCGACCGCGTGACCTCAATCCCACTTTTCTCCGCGCCTGTGGTGGGCGTGGTTACGGCCTGGTGCGGTTTGCGATCGGCGCCGTTGGTGTTCGGTTAGGGGTCCTCACGTGGCGCCAAAGCTTCGATGGGCCCCTGTCGGGGCGCGGCAGGGATCTCTGTCGTCCTCGCCCGCCACCCCCCCAGGCGCGGGTTGCAAACCACACCCTCTGCAGACCACACCCCGACGAACGAACAACACACCCACACACACCCGTATCCAGAGTGGGGTCGGAGGGAGGCGGACTGGCTGTGGGTATGATTGCGGGTTGTCGGGCCCTGGGGAAGGCTCCCCTTCGAGTGGGGACCCACATCCGACAACACGCACTCATGGCTCCCTCCGGCTCCTCCATGGGCACGCGCCCCTCGGGCGCCGCAGCCACCCGCTGCGGCCCGCGGGGTCACGGTCAAGTCGGGCATGTCCCCTCTACAGGAGGAATGTCTGCGAATCGTAAAACCATAGTGTGGGACAGATTTTTCGTGATCTTCTGACTGCTTTGATTATTGTTTGATCCTCCTCCTCCTCCTCCTCCTCCTCCTCCTCCTCCTCCTCCTCCTCCTCCTCCTCCTCCTCCTCCTCCTCCCCCCCTCCAACATCGGCCTCGTAGGAGGACCTGCCCGTCCTGATGCCACGGCCGAGGCCACGTGCGGCGGAGAGGCGCCGCGCGCCGCGCGAGCGGAGGCGGCGGTGCGCGGCGGGGGGGCCTCTGGGCCGCGCCGCGCGCTCCGCGCCCTCCGCGGAGCCCTGGGCCGTCTGCAGTGATTACAGTCAGGGGGACGTAAGACCTGGGTACAGGGGACTCGGAAATCCCCGACGAGGTCGTCAAAAAAATGACGAGGCCGAGCCTGCATTTTGACGAGGCCTCCCGCTGCAGACATCCCACGAAACTCCTCCTCGTCAAAATCCGAGTCGCGGTCGTCAAAAAACGATGGCGAACCCGAGTCCCGGCAAACCCGGGTCTTACGCTCCCCCGATACAGGGCTCGCACTTCGCCCCCATTAGCCGTCGGAAGGGCCAGGCCTCCTCCTCGCAGGCGGGCCCGCCCGTCGTGGACCGCGTGGGGTCTCTCAATCGGGGCTCTGTGAGGCTTGCCCGCACGTGTCTGAAATGGAGTGCTCCGCGGGCGAAGAATGCGGCGAAAGATCGGCGAGGTGCGCGGCGGGCGCTCCGGCCGCGGGAGCCCTGGGCCGTGGCCGGCGCGCGGCCAGGGGGCCACATGCGGACCCTGCCCCCATACCCCCCCCACGACTTCTGAGGGGGTAGGGTGGGGTTCCCTTCGCTCGGGAGCTCCCGAAGCCCCGAAGAGGGGTGAACCCCGCTCGGGAGCTCCCCCGAAGTCCCCGCCCTCCCCCTCAGAAATCGTGTGGGGGGCAGGGGTAGGGTTCGCCCCCTGGCGGTTGCCAGAGGGTCCCCAAGAGCAGGGCCGGAGGGACGGTGCGCGACGCAACGCCTCCACACCGGCGAACAGGACACGCACCGGCGAGCAGGTCGCGTGCACCGGCGTGCACCACCGGTCGCGTTGCCAGAAGTAGGGGGGCGAACCGCTAAGGACAACATGAAGACTTGGAGGTCCGCGCAGACTTCTCGGATCGGCGCTGGGGACCCCTGGCGGCGCCTCTGGCGCCGCCCCTGGCGCGCTCCGCGCGCCAGGGAGGGGGGGGGGTCCGGCGCGGATCCAAGAACTCCGCGCGGACCTCCGAGTTTTTATGCTTCTGTCATTGCAGGGCAGGAGTGACGGTGCATGACGACAGGCAGGACACGTACCGGCGAACAGGACACGTACCGGCGAGCAGGGCAGGTCCCGTGCACTGGCGAACAGCACGTGCACGGGCGAGCCAGCCCCCGTGCGAAACGGGGACGGTGGTAGCTTCTGGGAGGGGGGCACCCTGGGCTCGCCAGGCCCTGGCGGGCGGCGCGATGCGGCGCGCGCAGTGCCCGGCCGCCGCGGCGGCGCCCTGAGATCGAAGAGGAGACATGCCACAAACGTAAACTTTCGGCGCTTCGCGCGGATTTCTTGGATCTGCGCTGGGCCCCCCTGGCGGTGCCTCCGGCGCCGCCCCCGGCGCGCTCCGCGCGCCAGGGAGGGCTCCAGCGCAGATCCAAGAAGTCCGCGCGGACCGTCGAAAGTTTATGCTCGTGGCGTCGTCGCTTCCTCCATGAGAGCCCGCCTCCGTGGTGCCGGCCATGGGCGACCCGGTGGCGGTGGAGGTCCCGGCCGTGGAGGACCTGGCGCTGGAGCCGGTCGGCGGGGCCCTCCTCGGCCAAGTGTCGGACGGGGCCGGAACGAGGGCAAGTTCTGGAGGACGAGGAGGAGGGGGAGGGGGAGGGGGAGGAGGAGGGGAGGGGGAGGAGGAGTAGGAATGTGAGGAGGAGGAGAGGAGGAGAGGAGGAGGAGGGAGGAGGAGGAGGGGAGGAGGAGGCGGAGAGAGGAGGAGGATGAGGAGGAGAGGAGGCGGAGGGAGGAGAGGAGGAGGAGGAGCAGGAGGAAGAGGAGGAGGAGAGGAGGAGGAGGGAGGAGAGGAGGGAGGAGAGGAGGAGGAGGGAGGGAGGAGGAGGGGAGAAGGGGGTCGTCTTTTCTCCCATTACTGGCCTTTCTTCCAGAGCGTTCCGAGGGCACTCAGAGCGGTCTGGAACGCTCCGAGAAGGGCCGCGGCGCCCGAGACATCCGCCAGATCCGCCAGATCTCAGAGATTTTCGATTTATCCATACTCAATTTTGTCTTCGTCCTAGCTTCGTCTTACCCCTCGGCCAAATCGGGCTTTGTCACAATGCCCGCCAATCTAGGCCTTCCGGACGGGGTCGGAGTAGGTGGGGTCGAAGGATCGCCCCGCATCATCGGCGATGCGTCGGCGACGTCGGCGATGCATCGGCGACCACGGCGTGAAGAGAATCGGGCCGGAGCCGGCCGGCGGGGCCCCCGCGACCGCATCGGGCATGGACAGGACGCCCACGCAGACAAGTCGATTGAGGAAGTCTGCACCGCTCCACTCGACATTTCCAGGCCTCCCACATTCGGAGGTTGATAGACCTCCTACCCTGACACGTCGATTAACGAAGTGGCCGTTTTCGGTTCGCGAGAGGTAGTCGCGGGCGTCATTTTTGCGGGTCCAGGTCCGTCGCTTTCGGTCCCAGGCCGTTTTCACTAACGGGAGGTTAACTAAAGGGAGGCTTGTCCACCGCCGACACATGGTGTCGGAGTAGGTGGGGTCGGAGAATCGCGCCGCATCGCCGATGCATCGTCGATGCGCCTCGATTTGGAGCCCGGATGTTCTTCACGCCGACGCCGACCAAATCGGGCATGGACAGAACGCTCACTCAGACTCGGCGGCAAGCCCAGGGGGGAATGCAGAGGGGGCGGGCCTTCTCAGAGGCTCGGGAGGCCTCGGACTTTCCAAGAATTTCTCTAAGCCTTGCTCAGAGACAGAGACACAGCAATCTTCTCAGATGGCGGGAGGGCTTCTGAGAAGCCCCGCGCCTTCTATTACGGCCTGCCCCTTCTCACTTTCCCGTGGGCTCGCCGCCGACAGACAAGTCGACTGAGGAAATCTGCACCAGTTTACTGGACAGTGGCATTGAAGTCTACCCGTGAAGGTCTCAGTTTCGTTCGTCGACGTGTGGCTTACCGGCCGCATTCGCGTGTTTGTGGAAATCGAACCCACCTTGGTCCACTCGGAAGGCGGTGCCGTTCGCACGTGGAGTGCGTTTGGAAGTTTACGGGTGCTTAGTCAATCCTCGAACCCGAGCCTGGGCGACCTACAAAGCCAGATCTCCGACGACCTGTTTTTGTTTGTAGCAAGGCGTTTTTTTTGTCACAGATCTCGACATCTTGGGCCGTGTTCGTGCCCCGGGACTATCAAGCATGGATCCAGTTGGCATGCAGTTGGCCCCTGGGGAGATGTTGTGGCGTTTGTGGTTGAAAACCATGAAGGATATCTGGGAATAGATGTGTCTTGTGTTGGTGTTCGCCCTCTGGGTATAGTTCCCCGGCTTCGGTACTGTCAGCAAATGACTCGGGACGAGAAACTGGCCTTGTGGAAGTGGTAGAAGCCGCAGGGGCCAACGTCAGGATAAAAACACAACAACGTTGGAAGAGAGGGGATCCAACCTTCGCGCCGCGCAAATTCTTTTTAGAGATTTGCATGAGCTTCGCGGGTTGAGGGCGGGCCGTTTTCAAGATATGGCTCTCGCTTTGGCGCCGCGCACATTCGTCTGGACAATTTGCAAGAGTTTCGCGGATGAGGACAGGTCGCTTTCAGGATGTGGCTCTCGCTTTGGCGCCACGCACATTCGTCTTAAACCTATGCAGGAGTTTCGCGGCTTTCCAACATGCGGCTCTCGCCTTAGCGCCGCGCGCATTTGTCTGCAGACATTGCAAGAAATTTGCAGATCCACATGGTTAACATTCCAGACATAGCGTGTTGGAACGATTCAGGGGTGTCAGGGCGCAGCAGTTGCGTTAATTCGCGGTGTTGAAGTCCCGAGAATGGTATTCTGGCACGGATCAGGACCGTCAAGGCGCAACAGTCAGCCTCTCTCGTGGTGTTGATGTCATGAGAATGGTGTTGTGGCACGCGTTAAGATTTTGACATGGTTGTCCCCCGACGGCGCATCTCCCTCAGCGGATTTTCCTCAGCAGAAATGAAGAGGGAGCTTGGAGGGAGGGTGCATGCCAACATCGTTGACGAGTCTGGGGTTTACGCTGGTCCTCCTTCTCCTTCTCCATCCCTCCTCCTCTCACCGACCCTAGATTACCACATTTCGAGAGACCAATTGGTAATCGAAGATTTTCGCCTCCAGGTAATCCGCAAAAAACTACCCCGTGGCGGCAGACCGTCTGGCGATATCTGTAGAATTGTCCAGGGCATCGCTAGAGATCCGACGTCGCGCAGAACAAGCAACATCGTGAAACGTCATGATAGGGACCCGAGACGATCTGTTTTGGTCTGCGGCACCTCTCCAGCCGGGCCGGTCCCGTGAAGGCCCCGCGGCCTGACATCGCGCGAGCAAAGCCCAGTGTCAACAGAGATTGCGACGCCCAGATCTCAGCCTCGCACGGTCTCTCGGCAGACCCGTTTGTAGCGTCGCCCCAGCGGGACGACCAGCGGGCAAACATCGGCCCTGTGCCTGCACCGGTGTGCGCTCGGCCGAGGATTTCGGGGAGGGTCTCGCCGCGGCGCGGAGAGGGCCCCAGGAGGCCGCAAGAAGAAAGCGCCCACAAAAACCTCGAATCTCGCAGAAGGACATATTACATCAACGTAGGCTAAAAGTGTTGCGGAGGGCGGATTTCTTGCGGAGCCCCTCCCAGCGCCCAAGTCGGCGAAAACAGCGCGGACTTCCGAAAACCAGTGCATCTGCTATTGGCCTCACAGATAGGGTCACAGTATATGAGGTCGGCGGATCGCGCCGAATCGCCTATGCATCGGCGATGCGTCTTGATGTGGAACCACATGTTCTTCGCGCCGACGACGCCGATGCGTCGCCGACGTTGCCGATGCATCGCCGATGCATCCACAACGCGGCGCGATCCTCTAACCCCATCAGCTCCGACCCCATCTGTGAGGATATGCAGTGGAGGCCAGTCCACAAGAAACCTTTCACAAGAAACCCAAACCTGAGACCCCAGGGCGTCCATCGATTTTTGGCGTGGGAACGTCACGCCTTCCACAGCAAAACCATCGAAACCCAAGACACCCAGGCCACCCTGGAGGCCAGCAGGGCCTTTCTTGGCGGGGGCCCCCACTGTATCGTCATGCCGTCCTTCAGCTCCGCTCTCGAACCTCGATCCTTCGAACCCCCATGGTGCCCCCCAGGGCAGGGTGCTGGCTGCAAACCACACCCTTTGCAAACCACACCCTTGGGAGCTCCTCCTCCTCCTCCTCCTCCTCCTCCTCCTCCTCCTCCTCCTCCTCC
>CAUYUJ010022240.1:0-5000 GCA_963575745.1 Prorocentrum cordatum
CCTCCTCCTCCTCCTCCTCCTCCTGCTCAATCCTGACATTCCTCTTCCCCCCATTGCATCCCCTCCCTCTTCCTCCTCCGCCTCCTCCGCCTCGTCCTCTCTCGCCTCCTCCGCCGCTTACGCCGCCTCCTGCGCCGTTTCCGCCTCCACCTCCGCGTCCTCCCCCTTCCCGTCCCCCGTCCCCCTTCCCCTTCTTGTCTCCCTCTGCCCCCCCCCTCTCCGACGCGGTGGTGCCCAACGGCCAGCCAGCGCCGACGGAAGGACGTGTCAGCTTATTACAGTAGGGGCCCGACCACAAGAAACCGTCCACAAGGAACCCAGCCCTCAGACCCAGGACGTCCATGCATCTATGGTGTGAAATCGTCACGTTCCCTCCATCGCAAACCCTTCGAAACCCAAGAAACCCCTGGCACCCTGGAGGCAAGCAGGGTGTTTAGAAGAAGAAAAAACAGCATAAACATGAAATTGTGGCGCTTCGCGCGGAATCCTTGGATCCGCGCCGGACTCCCCCCCCTGGCGCGCGGAGCGCGCCAGGGAGGGGGCGCCGGGGGCGCCGCCAGAGGGGTCCAGCGCGTATCCAAGAAATCCGGGCGGAGCGCCAAAAATTAATGGGGTTTTGGTTTTCTTCCCTGCCGCGGCGCACCCGCGTCTCCTCCTCGCACCTCCCCTCCTCTCTCCTCCTTCCTCCCCTTACCCGCGCTCAACACATGCACGGCCAGTACATGAGACACACGTCTACATACAGCCGCACGCATGCACACACTCGCACACACAAGACGCATGTTCATTGCATCATACACCCAAGACGTATGCACAACATACTGGGCACCCACGTGAGACACACGTCCCGATACGGCCGCACACGCATCATACACATACACATAACATGCCATATACAAAACGTGCGTGTAGGATTCGCAGTGGATGGCAGGAGGCTCTATGCAGGCCGTGGCGCAGGGCACGGCAGGCGTGGCACTTTGTCGTTACCGGAGGGGGTGCGCAGCACATGCGCGACAACAAGAAGCGTTGGACACCACAGTGGGTGCGCTGGGGGTGGTCTCCCTATCCGTTTCGGGCTCGCAAAGCGTGGCGGGCGTGGCACTTCCTCGACACCACAAGGGGTACGCTGGGGGTGGTCTCCCTGTCCGTTTCGGGTTCGCAACGCGTGGCGGGCGTGGCACTTCCTCGACACCACAAAGGGGTGCGCTGGGGGTGGTCTCCCTGCCCGTTTCGGGTTCGCAAAGCGTGGCAGGCTTGGCACTTCCTCGACACCAGAAGGGGTGCGCTGGGGGTGGTCTCCCTATCCGTTTCGGGTTCGCAAAGCGTGGCGGGCGTTGCACTTCCTCGACACCACAAGGGGTGCGCTGGGGGTGGTTTCCCTATCCGTTTCGGCTCGCAAAGCGTGGCAGGCGTGGCACTTCCTCGACACCACAGGGGGTGCGCTGGGGGTGGTCTCCCTGCCCGTTTCGGGTTCGCAAAGCGTGGCAGGCTTGGCACTTCCTCGACACCACAGGGTGTGCGCTGGGGTTGGGTTCCCCGTCGGTTTCGGGCTCGCAAAGCGTGGCAGGCGTGGCATTTCAACGACGCCACAGGGGGTGCGCTGGGGGTGGTCTCCCTGTCCGTTTCGGGCTCGCAAAACGTGACAAGCGTGGCATTTCCTCGACACCACGAGGGGGTGCGCTGGGGGTGGTCTCCCTATCCGTTTCGGGCTCGCAAAGCGTGGCAGGCGTGCCACTTCCTCGACACCGCAGGGGGTGCGCTGGATATGGTCTCCCTATCCGCTTCCAGCTCGCAAAGCGTGGCAGGCGTGGCATTTCCTCGACACCACAAGGGGATGCGCTGGGGGTGGTCTCCCATCCGTTTCGGGCTCGCAAAGCGTGGCAGGCGTGGCACTTCCTCGACACCACAAGGGGCGCTGGGGGTGGTCTCCCTGCCTGTTTCGGGTTCGCAAAACGTGGCAGGCTTGGCACTTCCTCGACACCACAGGGGGTGCGCGGGGGGTGGGTTCCCTGTCCGTTTCGGGCTCGCAACGCGTGGCAGGCGTTGCACTTCCTCGACAACACAGGGGGTGCGCTGGGGGGGTCTCCCTATCCGTTTCGGGCTCGCAAAGCGTGGCAGGCGTGGCACTTCCTCGACATCGCAAGAGGTGCGCTGGGGGTGGTCTCCCTATCTGTTTCGGATTCGTAAAGCGTGGCAGGAGTGGCTCTTTCTCGACACCATAGGGGCTGCGCAGGAGGTGGTCTCTGAGCACGGCCGTTATGCACGACGGTCGTCCAGGGCATAGCAGGCGTGGCACTTTCTCGACACCATTGAGGGTGCGGAGGGGTTGGTCCCTCACCGCGGCCACTATGCACGACGGTCGTCCATGGCATAGCAAGCGAGGCGCTTTCTCGACGCCAAGACGGGGTGCGCAGGGGGTGGTCCCTCACCGCGGCCGCTATGCGCGCCGGGAGTCCAGGTCACCGGGCTCGCAAGGTGTGGCTGGCGCGGCGCTTCTCCTCTTCCACCTGTCCTCTTGAGTGGCGTCACCAACGGTATCGGCGGGGCAACGGCCACCAACATCATTCTCACATGCTCCACTTCAGCTATCATCACTCCAGACATAATATAAATATGTGAGGTTTCTCGGACGCGTCATGTGGTTTTCCCTAAAATTCTGTGGTGTTGGGTCCTCGTTTTGAAGAGACAGCGCCCCGCGTCCCACCTTCCTTTCTCCTCTAGCCCCTCCTCCCCCTCCTCCCTCCTCCCCCTCCTTGCCTCTGCTCTCGGTACACCTCTCACACGTTTCGTAGCCCCATAGGGAGCTCCACCGAAGGCCCCAGCGGTTGCTCTCGCATGCGGTTCCCCCACCCAGAGCAGCGTTTCGGGGCCCCATATGGGAGATCAACCGAAGGCCCCAGTGGCTGCTCTCGCATTCGGTTCCCCTACCCAGGGCAGCGCTTCGTGGCCCCATAGGGAGTTCCACCGAAGGCCCCAGCGGCTGCTCTCGCATGCGGGTCCCCCACCCAGGGCAGCGCTTCGCGGCCCTATAGGGGAGCTCCACCGAAGGCCCCAATGGCTGCTTTCGCATGCGGTTCCCCCACCCAGGGATGCGTTTCGTGGCCCCACAGGGAGCTCCATCAAAGGCCCCAGTGGCTGCTCTCGCATGCGGTTCCCCCACCCAGGGGCAGCGCTTCGGGGCCCCATACGGAGCTCCACCGAAGGCCCCAGTGGCTGCTCTCGCATGCGGTTCCCCCACCCAGGGCAGCGCTTCGGGGCCCCATAAGGAGTTCCACCGAAGGCCCCAGTGGTTGCTCTCGCATGCGGATCCCCCACCCAGGACAGCGCTTCGGGGCTCCATACGGAGCCCCACCGAAGGCCCAAATGGCTGCTCTCGCATGCGGGTCCCCCACCCAGGGCAGCGCTTCGCGGCCCTATAGGGGAGCTCCACCGAAGGCCCCAATGGCTGCTCTCGCATGCGGTTCCCCCACCTAGGGCAGCGCTTCGTGGCCCCATAGGGAGTTCCACCGAAGGCCCCAGCGGCTGCTCTCGCATGCGGCCCCCCCCCGAAGGCGACGTTTCGCGGCCCTATAGGGGAGCTCCACCGAAATCCCCAGTGGCTGCTCTCGCATGCGGTTCCCCCACCCAGGGATGCGTTTCGTGGCCCTATAGGGAGCTCCACCGAAGGCCCCAGCGGTTGCTCTCGCATGCGGTTCCCCCACCCAGGGCAGCGCTGCGTGGCCCCATACGGAGCTCCACCGAAGGCCCCAATGGCTGCTCTCGCATGCGGTTCCCCCACCCAGGGCAACGCTTCGGGGCCCCATACGGAGCTCCACCGAAAGTTCCAGTGGCGCAGTTGGCATGCGGTTCCCCCGCCCAGGGGCAGCGTTTCGGGGCCCCATGGGGAGCTCCACCGAAGGCCCCAGTGGCGCAGTTCGCATGCTGTTCCCGCACCCAAGGCAGCGCTTCGTGGCCCCATAGGGAGCTCCACCGAAGGCCCCAGCGGCTGCTCTCGCATGCGGTTCCCCCACCCAAGGCAGCGTTTCGGGGCCCGATATGGGAGCTCCACCGAAGGCCCCAGCGGCTACTCTCGCATGCGGCCCCCCCGCCCAAGGCAGCGCTTCGTGGCCCCAGAGGGAGCTCCACCGAAGGCCCGCCCCAGTGGCACAGTTCGCATGCGGTTCCCCCACCCAAGGTAGCGCTTCGTGGCCCCATAGGGAACCCCACCGAAAACGGCACCCACAACGCGTTACGAACAATTGCTTATGGTTGGGTCCTTCGCCAAGATAATTCCCGACATGGTTCGTGGGTATATGGTTTTCTTCTCACCCGCGTCGCCCGCGCTCCTCCATCACACCCGTCTCCCGCACGGCACTGCACAGCGCAACATAGCACCTCAGCGCAGCACAGCACAGCTCAGCATACCGCAGCACACCACAGCACAGCTCGACGGTCGTCCAAGGCACAGCAAGCGTGGGGGTTTGTCGACACCATAAGAGGGGGGGCGCAGGGGGGGGTCCCTGAGGGCGGCGCTTATGAGCGCCATGGCGCAGGGCATAGCAGGCGTGGTACTTCCTCGGCACCAGGGGTGGTCCCCGAGCGCGGCGTCTATGCGGGCGATGGCGCAGGGCATGGCGGCGGCAATGCGGGCCATGCGTGGAACTTTCTCGACAACAGGGAGGGTGCGCAGGGGGTGGTTCCCGAGCGCGGCGTCTATGCGGGCCATGGCGCAGGGCATAGCAAGCGTGGCGCTTTCTCGACACCATAGAGGGTGCGCAGGGGGTGGTCCCCGAGCGCGGCGCCCATGCGGGCCATGGCGCAGGGCATAGCGGGCGTGGCGCTGTCTCGACACCATAGAGGATGCGCAGGGGGTGGTCCCCGAGCGCGGCGTCTATGCGGGCCATGGCGCAGGGCATAGCAAGCGTGGCACATTCTCGATGCCAGAAGGGGTGCGCAGGGGGTGGTCCCGAGCGCGGCGTCGATGCGGGCCATGGCGCGGGGCATAGCAGGCATTCCCTCGG
>CAUYUJ010022240.1:7500-25000 GCA_963575745.1 Prorocentrum cordatum
AGGAGGAGGAGGAGGAGGAGGAGGAGGAGGTCGGCCCGCCGAGGCCCAGGGGGAGCTCGGCCCTCTCCAGGCGGCGCAATGATGCACAGATCTCGGCCTCGGAGCCGCCCTCCAGGACGCACCCCTGCGCCGTGCCCGCGGCGACGCCGGTGTTAGGGGACAAACGGACAAGCGGCCTGCAGTCAAGGTGCCGCGGGGGCACTGCAGGGTGGCGCCAGGGCGCCGCTATTGGTGAAACAATGCGACAACAACAAGATTCGATACATCACAGTGTCTGGAAGGAGGACAAACCTACCTCGTTTTTGACCACCCTCGCTTCCAAGAGATGCCAAGCGATGCCAAACTGCGGCCCGTACCGGTCAGGCCGCTCGACGAGGAGGCGCGTGGCATTACTTGGTTTTGCCTGGAAGCGAGAGCGAGGTAGGTAATTCACGCTCTGAGATGTACCCCCCCCCTCCCGTGATTGACTATCTACCAGGCCCCCCCAACTCAACCCAACCCGAAGACCCGCATTTCGGGTCGGGGGGGGGCGTGCGGGTTCCACATGTGCTGCTTCAGTGTTCCCCGAGCCCCCCCCCCCCACCCACTGGAAATGAAGGGAAAACTGAGGCCTTCGGGTTGGGTTGGGGTGGTTCGGTGGGTGGTGACCGATGGGGTCAGATCTCCACCGGAGGGTCCAGATCCCAACCTGCAGAGAAACCAGGAACGGCTCAGGGCCCCGTTGCTGGAAGCAAGAACTCAGAGTAAGGCGGTTGTTGCATGACGATCGACTTCGCTAAGGAAACTCACTCGGCTTTCATCGTGCGCAGGTGGGATCTCGACCAGTCCAGTGCCCTGTGATACGCAAGGTCGAAATACTCCAGGAAGGCCCCATATAGGATCAAGACCCTCGACGACGGCAACGCATACAAACGAATTCGAAGCGAAAGCGAGATCTCTACAAGTGCGCATACAAAACTGATCAGGAGCGTACACGAAACGTGCGAGAAGCGTCGATGCAACGTCTGCGAAACGTATACGAAGCGTAAACGCAACGCATATGGCACGTAGATGAACCTTACGGGCAGCGTATACGAAACGCACATGAAACATACATGGGTCGCGTATGATATGTAGATGGAACGTGTAGGGATCATCTTTGAAACTGCATGATACATATATGGAACGTATATGGAACGAACGCGAACGGTATGGGAAACACGCATGGCACGACCGTTCAGCTGATTCACGAAACGAAGATAAGACGTATGGAGAACGTGTATGAATCGCACTTGTATGAAACGTATGCGGAACGTATACGAAAGAATAAGCACCGTATACAAGTTGTAGGTCGAACGTGTATGCACCGTATTTGAGGCAGGGATCGGCGCACGTCCGATTGAATTCCTAAATATAAAAATATCAAAAGAATCCTGCGGGGGGCCGGGATGTGCGCAGCTCCTAATGATTTCCGGCTGCAGAAACGAATCAGATCTTGAAGAGTTCTGCGGGAGGCTGGACGCCCCCCCCAGGGCCCGTAGGAGGAACCCGTCGTCGTCGTCGTCGTCGTCGTCGTCGTCGTCGTCGTCGTCGTCGTCGTCGTCGTCCCCCAGAGGCGAACGAGCGAGGGAAGGGGCGCAGCGTCGTCGTCGTCGTCGTCGTCGTCGTCGTCGTCGTCCTCCCCCAGAGCCCCAGAGGCGAACGAGCGAGGGATGGGGCGCAGCGTCCTCATCGTCGTCGTCGCCGTCCTCGCCGTCGTCGTCGCCGTCGCCGCCGCACGACGAGTGGCCCCCGAGCCCCTCCCGCAGTAGTCGCGGACCTTCTCCCTGAAGGCGCTCCGGTTGGGCGACTGGCACCACCGGCCGAGGACCTTGCGCGCCAGCACGGTGTTCGACTTGACGCCGATCATCACCTGAGCCCAGGCACGGCTGCAGGGAGGGGTGCAAGACCGACCAGCGATAAGTTGGGGAGCTGTGGTCCATACCCCCCTGGGGGAACCCGTCGCATCGACGATCTCTCGAGGAGTGTCGAAATCGATGGGTCCCCCAGGGGGGTAAGGACCACAGCTCCCCCAGTTGTGGCTGGCTTGCAAGAAGAGAAGGACCCAGACATCGGGCGTCTCGAACAAGTCGCGGCGGAGGCTCTTCGTCGTCTTCGACCTCGGGACCTCGCCGGGGCTCGGGGCCATCAAAGAACCACTCGGGATGAAGAGCCGGCCCTGGGGAGGTGGTCGGGAGGTCGGGGACCCGTGCTCTGAAAGAATCGAGACGTCGGGTGTCTGGGGAGCGGGGGGGGGTGCGAGGAGGGGAAGGGAGAGGGCCACAGGGAGGCAGGGAAGGAACGAGGGGGCACGAGCGCGTGAAGGCCGTGTCCAGTCTGGGCCCCCGACGCACGCAGCAGGAATTACTCCTGACCACCTCAGCCACGATGATTCGGGTGATGGGCTTGTTTTCCACCACCACCACCACCATAAGTTGGAGGGGGTGGGGGTCCTCCTCCTCCTCCTCCTCCTCCTCCTCCTCCTCCTCCTCCTCCTCCTCCTTCCCCCCTCCAACTTATGGTGGTGGTGGAAAACAAGCTAATCAGGAGAGGTTCGATACTCGAGTTATCCGGGACGGCTTGGGCCCCCGAGGCACGAATCAGCAGGAGCTACCTTGGACCACCCCAAGCCCCGATGACTCGGGGCTCTGGAAACACAAAGGGAGGCGAGGGAAGGATCGATGAAAGTGGGTGAGGAGAAGCGGATAAGATAAGCTGTGTGAGCTCGCGCCGTATCTGACATCCTGCCCTTCCCGCTCATCGGTTCCGATTCCGCTGTAATCGTTTGCATCCGCCGGCTAAGGTGTCCTAGAGAACCTCATCTCCAACATGATCCCGTCGTGAGATGCGCAATCAAGCGAAGGGGTGGCCTCGTACGCTGTGGGGCGGTGGCGGATGAGCAGGAGGATGAGTATCGTGACGAAGAGGGCGACTAGGAAGGAGGAGGCCCAGCGGCAGCGGGGAGAGACGGCGGAGGAGGAGCGAGAGGCGCAGGAGGACCCGAAGGGAGAGCGGAGGAAGAGGAAAAAGAGGGTGCGGTAACGACCAGGGAATCGGGTCCAGCGATGTGGTCCACGCTGGGGCGAGAAAAGGCCGTCTGACCCACGGGCGCACGTCGCCGATCCCGAGATGTGGCCAGCGCCGCAACAGGAACAGCCTCCTTGAAGGACCAGAGGCGTAATCGCCGACGGACAGCAAACAGATCGACACTCCCATGTTGGAAGTCCTGTGTGCGTGGCGTGTGCGTGTGCGTGTGCGTGTGCGTGTGCGCGTGCGCGTGCGCGTGCGCGTGCGCGTGCGCGTGCACGTGCGCGTGCGTATGCGCGTGCGCGTGTGCGTGTGCTCGTTGGGCTTGTGTGAGCGTGTCTATCTGTCTGTGTGTTCTATATTCGTCACTTCTCGGTGGTCGTGCGATGTGCGGTTGTGCGTAGTGCGCGTGCGTGTGCAGTGTGCGCGGTACACGTATACGCGTGCGTTCATTCTGTGCGTGTGTCTGTCGTGTTTCGCGTGCGCGGTGCGCGTGCGCGTGCGCGTGCGCGTGCGCGGCGCGGCGCGGCTGGGCGCGCGTGCGCGTGCGCGTGCGCGGCGCGTGGCGTGCGCGTGCGCGTGCGCGTGCGCGTGCGCGTGCGCGCGTGCTGCGTGCGCGTGCGTGCGTGTGCGTGTGCGTGTGCGTTGTGTGCGTGTGCGAGTGGCGTGCGTGTGGCGTGTGCGTGTGCGTGTGCGTGTGCGTGTGCGTGTTGCGTGTTGCGTGTGCGTGTGCGTGTGTGTGCGTGTGCGTGTGCGTGTGCGTGTGCGTGTGCGTGTGCGTGTGCGTGTGCGTGTGCGTGCGTGTGCGTGTGCGTGTGCGTGTGCGTGTGCGTGTGCGTGTGCGTGTGCGTGTGCGTGTGCGTGTGCGTGTGCGTGTGCGTGTGCGTGCGCGTGCATGTGCGCGTGTGCGTGTGCGTGTGCGCGTGTGCGTGTGCGTGTGCGTGTGCGTGTGCGTGTGCGTGTGCGTGTGCGTGTGCGTGTGCGTGTGCGTGTGCGTGTGCGTGTGCGTGTGCGTGTGCGTGTGCGTGTGCGTGTGCGTGTGCGTGTGCGTGTGCGTGTGCGTGTGCGTGTGCGTGTGCGTGTGCGTGTGCGTGTGCGTGTGCGTGTGCGTGTGCGTGTGCGTGTGCGTGTGCGTGTGCGTGTGCGTGTGCGTGTGCGTGTGCGTGTGCGTGTGCGTGTGCGTGTGCGTGTGCGTGTGCGTGTGCGTGTGCGTGTGCGCGTGCGTGTGCGTGTGCGTGTGCGTGTGCGTGTGCGTGTGCGTGTGCGTGTGCGTGTGCGTGTGCGTGTGCGTGTGCGTGTGTGTCTGCGGGTGCGGGTGCGGGTTCGTGTGCGTGTGCGTGCGCGTGTGTGCGTGTGTGTGTGTGTGTGTTTGTGTGTGTTTGTATGTGGTTGTGTGTATGCGTGTATGCGTGTATGCGTGTATGTGTGTATGTGTGTTTGTGTGTTTGTGTGTTTGTGTTGCTGTGTTTGTGTGTTTGTGTGTTTGTGTGTGTGTGTTTGTGTGTGTGTGTGTGTTTGTGTGCGCTTGTGTGTGTGAAAAAACGGAAGGGGCGGCGTTGCCAAAGGACAGTCTCAGGGGAGTGTTGAGGGTGTCATGTAGCTGTCGAGGCAGTAGGGAGGGCGGAGGGGGCGAGGGAGGAGGACGGCACGAAGGGAGGGAGGAAGAAGTGCCTCTTTTTTCTTTCTGAAGGAGAAGAGGGCGCAGGAACTAGGAACAAACAGCGAGTGAGGGGAAGATCATTACATACATACGTAGACACGTATACACAATATGTATGTATGCAACAGTAGATGTTGAAGCTGTGTGAGTATCGTACCACATGAATATATAAATGAATGCATGTATGCCAAACGATATGTACATGTGAATATGTATTTATCAGAGTGAGGGGGCTGAACCGAACGGTCATTCACTGTCCCTGGGTTGCATGGCTGAAGTGGAATTCCACGATGCGGATTCTTGTTGTTGTCGTTGTTGTTGTTGTTGGTGGTGGTGTTGTGGTTGTTTGTTATTTGTTGTTGTCGTCGTCCCAACCGCGACCCGCCTCGCGACCCACCCGCGACCCACCCCGCGACCCACCCGCGACCCACCGGCGACCCACCCCGCGACCCATCCGCGACCCACCCTGCGACCCACCCGCGACCCACCCGCGACCCACCCCGCGACCACCCCGCGACCCATCCCGAGACCCCCCCGGCAACCTACCCGCGATCCACCAGCGACCCACCCCGAGACCCACCCGCGATCCACCCCGCGACCCACCCGCGACCCACCCGCGACCCACCTCGCGACCCACACAAAAATTTCGGCGCCTGCGGCGGGCTTCTGTTGCATTCGTTCCAGGTCGTTCCAGGTGGAGAACCTGCGACCCACCCGCGAACCAAACCGCGTTCAGTGTACAAATCAAAATGCTCGGCGCCTGCGGCAGGCTATTTTGAATTTCTTCCAGGTGGAGGTGGAGAGCCCACGACCCACCCGCGACCAAAACTACGTTCACTGAACAAGCCCAAACTTCGGCGCCTGCGGCGGGTTTCTTTTGCATCGGCGACCCACCCGCGACCAACAGGCGACCCACCCCGAGACCCACCCGCGACCACCCCGCGACCACCTGCGACCCACCCGCGACCCACCCGCGACCTACCGCCGCGACCCACCCGCGACCCACCCGCGACCCACCCCGCGACCCACCCAAACCGTTCGGTGCCTGCGGCAGACTTCTTTTGCATTCGTTCCAGGCTTCTTTTGCCTTCGTGAGGTCCACGAGGTCCGCCGGCTCGACGCCCGCGTCGCCCGCGCCCGCCCCATCACTCTTATGGGCAATTGCGGGGTGGTACGTATCTATATAAAGATACGAATATGCAGTACATATCCCCTCAGCCAGGTACTGATCATGAATATAAACAAGAGGCATTAGGAGAGAGGGGGACAGAGACCGGAGACAGTTACTGACTACCTACCAGACCACCCCAACCCAACCCGAAGACCCGAGTTTCGGGTTGGGGGTCACATGTGGTTGTCAATGTTCCCCGACCCCCCCCACACTGGAAATGGAAGGCAAAGCGGGGCCTTCGGGTTGGGTTGGGGTGGTTTGGTGGGCGGTGAGGAGGAGGAGGATGAGGAGAAGGAGGAGGAGGAGGAATCTGTTCTCAACGGTGCGCGCGCCTGCCAGAACGCTGCGCAAAGGGCCCCTGGCGGTCTGGGCCAGCGCAGCGCGTCGGGCCAGGTCGCAAGAGGTGCCGCTGCCCTATAAACTCTACAGAGGCCGCGCTGCCGGCGATGTTGTTGGCGGCGCGCACAAGGGGATGGAGGGAGGGGGACCAAGAGGCACCGACAGGGCCACTCCCCGGACCTCTCCCAGGGCGCGTTCCGACCAGGATGTCGAGGCGAGGCCAGCGGTGGCGACGAGGGCCTCCCAGGAGGCCTCCAAAAAGGGGAAAAACGGATGAAGTTGGCGGCGCGCACGAGGGGGTGGAGGGAGGGGGGAGGGCTTCTTCGAAGGAGGCTGCTTCTCTTAAGGGCGCCGGCCTTCCATCTGTAGACGAGGCCCGCGCCTGCCGAGGAGCAGGGGTGCTTCTGAGAAGCCCTCCCCCCTCCCCTCGCCTCCCTCTGTGCGCGGCTGATGTTGGCTCATGTCGATGTTGGGAATACGATCTTGTGACAGCGGGCTCGCGCCGAACAAATTGTAGGAAATCACGAACCACACTGTCCAACAGTTCACTAGGCCCCACATTTGTTGGGAGAGAATATGCAGCCCGTTGGAAGAGGAGCAGCAACAGCAGGAGGGGCAGGAGTTCGTCTTCACTTGTGTTGCCCTCTTCTGTCCACGTATGATGTGACGTGCCCACCTCTGGTACACTATGGCTTGATATGCTATGTTATGGTCTGACCCGTGGCGCCATGCTATGACATGAGATGTTGCCAGGCTATGGTTCTACTATGCGATGTTCAGTGACGCTTCTTCCCTCACTAGAAGTCTCGGAGGATCTTTTGACCCGGGTGAATCCAGACCCGGGTCAGCAGGAAACCGAAAAACTGCAATGCAAGAAAAAAACAACTGCAACGCAGGTCTTCGCAAACCCGGGTCAGCCAATAGGCGCGGCCGCCTCGCAGCCCGAGCGGCTCGCTAACCCCGGTCAGCCAGTCTTCGCAGGATCCTGCAGGCTCCGGTGCCCTGGCTGACCCCCGTTTGCATTGAACCCCCGTCTCGAGGCTCCCGAAAGTTGGTTGAAGTCTCCGCCCCCGGGTCTCTGGGCACGGGATGGGCGCGTCTTCTGGCCCTTCGCCCAAACGGAGGAGGACGAGCAGGAGGAAGGCGATAGGGGAGCAAGAAGGAGGAAGATAAGGAGGAGGAGGAGGAGGAGGAGGAGGAGGAGGAGGAGGAGGAGAGGGAGGATGAGGAGAAGGAAGAGGGGGAAGGGGGAGCGACAGGCAGGAGAAGGAGTTTCAAGAATAATGGGAAAGGAGGGGGCGACAAAGAGGAGGAGGAGGAGGAGGAGGAGGAGGAGGAGGAGAATCCTCTGAGCCTCACTCCTCGCTCCTGCGCAGTCTTCCAGGGGCCCGCGGCGGCGGGCCCTGGGGGGACCAAGAGGCACCGACAGGGCCACTCCCCGGACCTCTCCCGGGGCGCGTTCCGGCCAGGATGTCGAGGCGAGGCCAGCGGTGGCGACGAGGGCCTCCCAGGAGGCCTCCCAAAAGGGGAAACACGGATGAAGCTGGCGGCGCGCACGAGGGGGTGGAGGGAGGGGGGAGGGCTTCTTCGAAGGAGGCTGCTTCTTAGAAGGCGCCGGCCTTACATCCCTAGTTGAGGCTGCTTCTAAGAAGCCCTCCCCCCTCCCCCCAGCCCCCTCTGCGCGTGGCTGACGAAGGGTAGCGCTATGGGTGCTTTTTCCTCCTCTCAGGACCTCTCCCGGGGCTCGTTCCGACCAAGATGTCGAGACGAAGCCAGCGGTGGCGACGAGGGCCTCCCAGGAGGCCTCCAACAGCGAAAACGAGGGGAGGTTAGCGGAATAGGTGCCTTTTTCCTCCTCTGATTGGAGGCCTGGAAGTGGGCACCAACACTGGGGGAAGATGGTCCTAGGTTCCGGCGTCGGTGGTCAGATGTTGGTCACCTGGGTAGCCCGAGTATTACCACCATCGCCGAGATCGGGATCATCTTCCCTCAGTGGAGGCGCCCCGCCTCTATGGATGTTGGTGTTAACCTCTCGGCTCAGGGCGGGCGTGTCCACCCACAGGCGGATTTTGGACGAACAACGAAACAAACCAATTCCAATGACCCCAGATAGCCAAACAAGTATGAAACACTCCTCCCCAGGCTACATTCGACGGCTTTTGCACATCCCTCCTGCAGCGGGACGCACCCGACGTCAACTCCGGGCCGGGCGTGTCCACCTACAGGCGGATGTTGGACGAACAATGAAACATACCAATGAACATGCCCCCAAGTAGCTAAACAATTATGAAACACTCCTCCCAAGGCCAACTTCGACTGCCTTTGCTGAAGGGGCCCTGGGACACACAAATAAATACACACACACACAAATGAAACGATTCCCCACATTTCCCAACATTTTCTGGGTTTGTGTCTTCCCCCCCCCACCTCCCTGAATTTTCCTAGACTTCCTGGGGACTCGGCGATTCATTGTGTCTGTGTGTGTCTTCCCCCCCTGACTCCGCCCCCCGGGCCTCCGAGGGGTCCGAGGCCCCCGGCGGGCGGCCCGCCTGCAGCGTCTGGTCGATGGCGGCCACGAGCTCCGCGTTGCCCGTCAGCCGCGTCTCGCGCTGCAGCGCGGTCTCCGCGCCCGTCAGCGACGCCATGGCGCCCGGGGCGGGCGGCGGGGGCCGCGCGGCCGCCCGGGGGCGGGGGCTGCGAGGGGCGGCCCTGGCCGCGGGGGGTGCCCCCCCCCCCGCCCCCCCCAGTTTGAGTCGTTGGGAGGTCCTCCTCCTCCTCCTCCGCCGCCTCCTCCTCCTCCTCCTGCTCCTGCTCCTCCTCCTCCTCCTCCTCCTCCTCCTCCTCCTCCTGCTCCTCCTCCTCCTCCTCTTCTTATCATTCTTATTATATATTGCATTGTGTTTCGTATTATAATTATAATCATTAGCCGCATTACTGGCAATACTATTCGTACTAGTGGTGATCTTATTATCCTTAGTATCAATCGTATTCGTATTCGTATGCTTAATAATACGATTATTCTTAGTTGTCGTACCGTATTCGTCTTATTATTAGTATGAATACTATGAGTAGTATTAGTAGTATTAGAATTATTATGATTGATATTATTACTGTTTTTAATATTATGATTAATCGTATTATTAGTATCAATATTGTTATTATTATTGTTATTTATGTTTTAGTATTACTATGATTACTAATGATATTCGTATTAATATTATTATTATTATTATTATTAGTATTATTACTAGTATTATTATTAATACTACTATTACTAGTATTATTACTATTATCATTATTATTATTAGTAGTCTTCTTCTTCTTCCTCTTCCTCTTCCTCTTCCTCCTCCTCCTCCTCCTCCTCCCGAGCCCAATTGAGGGCCCCCGAGCCCGGTTCGGGGCTAGAGAGTCCGATTTAGGGGGGCCACGGCGCCAGAGAGCAGGCCAGGTCGAACCCGAGATAGGAAGCCTGATCGGGCCAGGTAGAATGGCATTCGGGCGGGCTGCCGACCACGGATCTACCAGAGCCGACGCTGAATTGACACTTCGGTCGGGAGTAGTATGTAAGCACATGAACTAGGAAGGCGGAGCAGGTAGGCTGGGGCCAAGCCCTCCCAGGGAAGAATCGAACCCAGCGAAACCACGTCGATGCTCGAAGCAGGAAGGCGCCCGACATAGACTCGGATCTGACGTCCCAGCACGCCCGCCCCCGACGACCGGCCCGCGACCTCCCGGCAGCTGCATCCAGCGTGCCGGAAGAGCGGGACAACCACCCGCAGGGGCACCAGCGCTGCAGGCGGTGCCCGCGCAACCCCGAGAGCGTGGGCCGTCGGGCGGGGCCGCCCGGTCCGTGCGCAGGACCGCCTCGTGAGCGCCAGCTGTGGGGCTCGGGGTGGTTTTCGTGTGAAGGAGGCCTCGTGCGGCTACCCGAAACCCAAGGTGCGTGGGACCCACGTCGGATTCACGTCGGGCTCGTCGGATGTACGTCGGACTGGCGTGGGATCAACGCCGCACGAACGTCGTCCCGTATCTGACGACGCGGACGTGTGGACCAAATGATACAACGATTGCGCGCCGCGCGAACACTCCAGGATGTTCATCATAGGTTTTCCCCCCTCTGCTTTCTCGCCAGTGTGGGTACAGTCAACCCGTATCGTAAGGATGCGCGATAAGGATGCAAAGGCCCTGGGCACCCCTTTCGAAGCCGTTAGGGCGGGCCGCGGCCAGCGAGAGTGGCGAAGGATGGACCGAGGAGGCAAGGATACAACGGTACCCTTGGGAAGGTTACCCATCTTTGCTATGCGGGTTGACTGTACACCCTGCGAAATGCTCAAGAAATCATGGGTTAAGAAATTCATAGTCTCAGAACTTGAACAAAAACCCAACATGTCGATTAAAATCTTAAGATCTACATTGAAACGTTAAGAATAATCGAGACTCTGGCCGAAAACTTAAGTTTTCTTAAGCATCGCCTAAGGTGTAGGTGGCGACATCCGAACCCTGCCCCCGCCAGCCATCGACTCTCCCGGGCCGAGGGGAGGCGGGGGCAGGGCTCGGATTTCGCCACGTGTCCGACGCCTTCCGAACCCTACGCCCCTGCCGCCCGTAGAGTTGCCCGAATCGTGGTGGATCGGAGAGGACAACTGGGCGTCGCTCGACGGGGGACGATAAATTAAAGGGGCCCCAGAACACACAAATAAATACACACAAATAAACAGATTCCCCATATCTTCCTGTATGTTCTGGGTTTCTGTCTTCCCCCCACTTCCCATATTTTCCCATATGTTCTGAGGAATCGAGGATTAATTGTGTCTGTGTGTTTTTTCCTCTCCTGATAAATGGGGTGGGAGCAGAGTGCACGTCTCGGGTCCCGGAGGCCTCCTTCTGGGACCCAAAGGGCCCGCCAGGGGCCCCTTCGGCCCCCCGTTTCCTGCAGCCCTCGCTGCCCCCCCCCAAAACATCTGGCGTCTCGATTCTTTCGAGACACGGGCCCCCGACCTCTCGACCACTTCCCTGGGACGGGCTCTTTCGCCCCGAGTCGTTTTGTTGACGGTCCCGAGGCCCGGCGAGGGGGCCCCGACAGCCCGAAAGCGACAACAGAAACCCGCTGTCTCGATTTTTGTCGAGACGCCCGACGTCTGGGCCACGGATCGCCCCCCGACGGCGCGAGGCCCGAGGCAGGGTTCGGACCGCGCCGCGGGGCGGGGCCGTGGGGGCCGATGGACCTCCCAGGGGGGGGGGGAGCGGGGGCGACCTCGGGCCAGGGCCCCCCCCCCGTGCAGCGCCCCGCGAGGGGAGGGGGGAGGGGGGGGGGGCCTCAGCCGTGTCGGGGCAGCGGGGCGGGGAGGAGCGGAGGGAGAGGGGCGGGGGTTGGGGAGGGGGGGGTCCGCAGGGCGCGCGGCCCGAGCAGGAGGAGGGGAGGGGGGGAGAAGGGGGGAGGGGGGCGGGGAAGAGGGGGAGGGGGGAAGAGGGGGAGGGATGGGGGGGAAGGGGGGAGGGGGGCAGGGGGAGGGGGGAGGGGGGGGGAGAAGGGAGGCGGTCGCGGCGCGGAGGGCGCAGGGAGCTCAGGAGTTGGGGAGGTCGGAAGGGGGCGCCCGGGGAGAGGCTCAGGGGTTTCGCGATGGCGGGGGGGGGGGGGTGCGGGATTCGCACGCGGCCTGGCAGCAAACCTGCGCAGGAAGGACGCACGATAGGGATGCAAAAGGCCCTGGAAAGCCACGTCGACGCTCTGCGAGCGGAGCGCGGCCAGCAAAGAAGACGGCCAAGGGTGGGCCGGAAGGGAGGAATCCAGAGGCAACTTGGGAACACCGCGCATCCGTACTATGCGGGTTGACTGAACCAGGTTTTGGAATGAGACGGGTGATCGACCGGGACGGGGGGGAACAAATCCGCCGACCCTGTCGGCGTGTGTGAGGGGCTTTTCCGTTCGAGCCGTCATCTCCGTCATTCTTTGTACTCGTCGTCTCTGTCCTTCCCTTTCCCTGGGAGACCTCTTCCCCTGGGCTCCAGCCAAGCCGACCTTGAGCAACCTCGTAATTGAGTCGAAGGGAAGCCCCTTCCCTTTGATCCCTCCCCCGCCGGGAGGGGGGGGGGGTGTACCGACCCCCCCCCCGGGTCAGATACGACGCCCCCCCCTGGGACTCCTCTTCCCCTGGGCTCCAGCCAAGCCGACCTTGAGCAACCTCGTAATTGAGTCGAAGGGAAGCCCCTTCCCTTTGATCCCTCCCCCGCCGGGAGGCGAGGGGGGGGTAGCGGGGGGCGGTAGCGACCCCCCTCCCAGGTCAGATACGACGCCCCCCCCCCGTACCGACCTTGAGCAACGTCGTAATTGAGTCGAAAGGAAGCCCCTTCCCTTTCCCTTCCCCGCCGGGGGAGGGAGAGGGGGTCCCGGGGGGGGTCCTGGGGGAGTCCCGGGGAAGTCCCGGGTCAGATACGACACCTCCCTCCCCCACCTTCTCGTCCTTCTCCCCGTTCCCCAAAACCATCCCACAGCCCGTGCCTCTTGCTGCGCATTGCGAACAGGGTCGGCGGCACCGGCCGTCAGGCCTTCGCAATAATGAGCAGGAGTAGAACTAGGAGAAAGCTGGGTTGGGAGGACCGAGTAGGAGGAAATGGCTGAGACTGATTCGGATGAGGATGCATCCCGGGAAAAATCTGAAGGGTTTGGGTATCGGTACCCTCCATTTCCCTGGAATTTGTTTGTCCAGTCCAAGCATTTTTCCTTCGCTTCGGCCTCTGAAGCCCGCTCTCGGGCCCAATGGGAAACGACCCCTGGGCCGCGCATTGAAAGAATCACATCGTGGCGGGCCCCGAAGCGGCATGATCAAAAAGTGGTTCGAAAAGGGGGCCGTGAGGATTGTCACGCAGGCTCGTCTCTATCAGGGGGACGTAGTGAGCCGAGGCTGCGCCCGAAAACCTCAACGAGTGCGACCGGTAACGGCGCCCGATGTTTCCCAAACGCGCCAGCGTGACCGGAAACTCTTGGTTCGACACAACTATTTTCAATATCGGTCATACTTTCTGTCACACGATTTCCGGTCAATTTCGGGCACGTGTTCGGTCACCGGCCTTGCGGCTGATAAGGGCCGGGCACCATGAAGAATTGGGCCGTGAAAAGAAGACGGGTTCTTATCGACGAACAAAAAACACCTGACGACGTACCCAAACTATCTGCGTTGAGTGACAAGGGGATCTGGCCAGGACTGGTAATTATGGACGACTGCAACATCAAATATGACACCGGTTGCGCAATGTGATCTGGGACGCGCGCGCGTTGCACGACTCTCTGGAAAAGAACGGGAGGACGAGGACCGAGGCCCCAGGCTCGAAGAGAAAAATGAAGGCGGGAACGAGGGGCAGCACAAAAACGAATGAGATGCCAAAACGTTACCACGACAGCAGCAATGGCCTGGCGGAAAGACGGCAACGAAAGAGGCAGGATGAGGGAAGAGGGTGGTGATTTCTGAGTGGCACGCTGGACAAACAGCGCGGCCCATGTCGCCCTGGCGCTCCAAAGGATCAGCTAGCTGCGCAGAGCTAGCGCAAGGAGCAAGCAAGACTGAGTTTCCTTCCTGCGCCTTGCAGTGCGGGGGCTGGACGCCCGCATGCGCGCCGCAAGGTCTTCGGGTGGCCCGCGGGGGAAGGCAGTCAAGGCTAATCTGAACACGCGTAGGACGTCGTTCGGCTGCCCCCCCCCCCCAGCAACTCTCGAAAGTGGCGACGGTTTCGCAGATCGCAGCCCCCCGGGGATGGCGAGGTCGAATCTGAAGCAGCGTGCGACCTCATTCCGCTGGACCCCCCAGCCGCCCTCGAAAGTGGCAACGGCTTCGCAATTCGCAGCCCCACCCCGACGGGGAGGTGTAATCTAAAACCGCTGTGGGGCGTAACTCCATTGGACCCCCCCAACAGCACTTGAAATTGGTGGCACTTTCGCAGACCGCAGCCCCTCAGGGATGGTGAGGTCGAATATGAATCTGCTCAGGGCATCACTACGTTGGGCCTCCCAGCGGTCTTCGAAAGTGGCGACAGCAGCCCCCCCCGGGATGGCGAGGTCTAGTATGAATACGTATAGGACGTCACTGAGCTGAATCCCTCAGCAAGACTCGAAAGTTGCGGCGCTTTCGCAATTCGCAGCCCCCCCCCAAGGGATTCTGAGGTCTCCTCTGAAGCAACGTAGGAAGTAGACATGACTACGCTGGACCCCCCCCAGCCGCCCTCGAAAATGGCGACATGTTCGCACATCGCACCTTCCCGCCCCCCTCCCCAGGGATGGCGAGATCGAATCTGGATCTGCGCAAGACGTCGTTATGCTAGACCCCCCCCCCCCAGCAGCCCTCGAAAATGGGGACTGTTTCGCAATTCGCTGCCCCCCAGGGATGGTGAGGTCGAGTCTGAATATGCGTAGGACGCCACCATCGTGGACCGCCAGCAGCTCTCGAAACTGGCGACGCTTTCGAAAATCGCTGCCCCCCAAAGATGGTGAGGTTTGATATGAAGCTGCGTGAAAAGTAAACGCTACTACGCTGGACCCCCCAGCCGCCCTCGAAGATGGCGACATTTTCGCACATTGCAACACCCCCAGGGATGGCGAGGTTTAGTCTGAATCTGCGGAGGACGTCATTATGCTAGACCCCCCCCCAGCAATCATCGAAGGTGGCGACGTTTGCGCAGACCGCAACCTGTCAGGGATGGCGAGGTCGAGCCTAATCGGGTCCAATGGTGGAACCCCAGCAGCCCTTGAAAGCGGCGACGGTTTCGCAAATCTCAGCCCCCCAGGGAGAGCGAGGTAACCGATCGAGTAGCAGGCAGGTAGGAGAAGAGAGGAGGGAGGGACAGTGGAGACCTCAGTCTCTGTTCGAAACGAGAACCCAACGCAGGAGGGTTGGAAACACTTATTTCGTCGGCGGCGAGGCAGAGTTGGCTGCACCGGCGATAAAGCTAAACGGGGACACCGAGAGGCGAATTGGCCAGCGTGCAAGAAAGGGGGAAAGACAGACGAGGAGGATTGGAAAAACGCAAACGTAAACTTCCGGAGGTCCGCGCGGATGTCTTGGATCGGCGCTAAAGCCCCCTCCGTTACCGCCAGGAACGCGCCCAGGGGCGGCGCCGGAGGCGCCGCCAAGACACTGCAGAGCCAATCCGAGAAATCCGCGCAGACCTCCGAAAATGTACAATCGGACCTAGGACATAAAAACATCATTTAAGGATATGGACATGGGGTCGTGCCCAACATCCAACAAACACGAAGAACGAACACCAAATAAGCACGAAAAACATGAGGGCACCCTCCCCGAACCGACCTCGATCTTTTACCTCGGTCCGACCTGCATGTTTATGTCGTTTGTCGGCCCCCGATACCAAGCTGAATCTACGACCTGCTCTGAGCCCCTCGTCCTCCAAGGCCCCTCGTCATCAGGGCCCCATGTCTGGGTCGCCGGTGGGATGGCACGGCGAAGGGGGGCCCAGCACGGGTTTCTGGATCACCGCGGGTGGGAACCAAGAGGGTAATGGGGGTTCTCTAAGTGGAGGTTAAGCTGGCTTGCGCGTGTCCTAACCTAGCATGTGACTGGGTTGCAAGGGCCCAGAGCGGCTTAGAGGGATCGGACAAGGCCGCGAAGTGGGCGAAACCCATTTAGGCCGGGAACATGCGTACGCCACACCGTAGCATCCACTTCAAACCCCCCTGTCCCCTTAGCACTTAGCACCCCCCGGCGGTGATCCAAGCAGATCTTGCTCTTCGTCGGCGGCGAGGCAGAGGCAGTCCGCTCCAACGTGTGGCATTTCGGGGTAACCGAAAGGGGGGGGGGAAAGACAAGAGCGGAAAAGAAAGATCCAAGCTGACATCCGACGCCCTGATTAGCTGGCACGCGGGGCCGCCAGAGGCTTAGGTCGGGCATGTCCCCCCCTACAGGCCGATGTTTGGCGAAAAAAACAAAATAGCCCAAAGAGATGCAAAACATGTCCGACAATAACCCCCAAAATCGTCCCCTATGTTTTGCTTTACTGCTTTTGAAGATTCCTCCTGCAGAGGGACCCGCCCGACTCAATCCGAGGCCCCGACCCTCGCCCTGCAGGGCCGGCGCTTCGCCCCGAGCCGTACTCTCCGACGGCCCTGTGGGGCCCGGCGGGGGCCCGCGCCCACGGACTGCTGGGCGTTGCCGATGAGCGTCTGGAGATTGAGCATATTGGACGCCATGGCCGCGAGGTCCAGCCCGTTGTGGCCCGCGGCCGAGACCGTCGCCAGGGCCCTCGCCTCGGCAACCTCCTGCTGCAGGGCACCCACTTCAACGGAGAGGCTTTCGGAGCGCTTGCGCAGGTCCACGACTTGAGCTTTCGCTGCAACCAGCTGCTTGTCCTTGTCCTCCTTCTCTTTGGTCTTCGCAGCCAAGCGGTCCTGGCCGCTGCGCAGGACGGCGTCGGGTGGCCGACGGCGACGCTCATCTGCCTCCAGCGCTCGGACCTCGCGGGTGAGATTGACGATGGACGGATGGTCGTCGTCATACTGCAACCGTCGCAAGGCCGCCAATGCCTTGCGAGCCCGCACGAGGGCCTCGGACTCGTCCGACTTGGCGGAGGCACCGTCAGCACCAGAAGCACCTGCAGCGCGAGGAGGAGCCGCGTGGCCACGGTGGCGACGCGCAGCCGACGCTGACCTGGTACGTGGTGCACGTTGTAGACCACCGCTAGGATCGGGTCGGGCGAAAGGGGGGGATAGCAAAGGGGGGGTTTGAGAATCAGCTCACGTAGCTGATTTTCCCGGCGCCTCCCGGCGCCGGAGGCGGCTATGTATCGAGGAATGGGCTCCTCGGTGAGGCCGAAACCAGCTGCATGCAGCAAATTTCGTAACCCCCCCTTTCCCAATCCCCCCCTTTCGCCCGACCCGATAGGAAACCGCCCTTGTCGGTCGCGGCCGCACTGCCAGCAGGTGGCCCTGCTGCTGAAAGTTGCCTTGAAACCGCACGTCCTGCTGGCGACGCATGGCCAGACAGGCTCGCCTCTCCCTGCCGCTGGAGCTCCTGCGCGCCACGGCGGACCGGCTGCCGACGCCGACGGCGACTGGAGGCTGCTCCCGTCGCCCGCCATGTCGCCAGGGCCGCCGCGAGGCCTGCACAGGTGCTCGCCGTGGTGGCGGGCCAGGAGCGCGCGCGCGCGCGCGCTAGCCAGCCGCCAAAGCTGGCGAGCGGCTGCGCGCGCACGGCGAGCCCTCCTGTGCCACGCGGGCGACCTATCGCGCGCGCGGCGGGGAGGGGAATATAAACGTGGAATGGTGCCGCCGCCCGAGCTCG
>CAUYUJ010022240.1:30000-53972 GCA_963575745.1 Prorocentrum cordatum
TCCTCCTCATCATCATCATCATCATTCACATCATCATTCACATCATCATCATCATCATCATCATCATCATCATCATGATCATGATCATCATCATCATCATCATCATCATCATCATCATCATCATCATCATCATCATCATCATCATCATCGTCACCATCATCATCGCCTTTGCCATCGCCGCCAGCCACTGTCGTCGTCAACATCCGACGCAACACCTGCGACATCGCCACCACCACCACCAGTACCACCACAACACCAGTATCACCATCCCGCGTGTATATATATATATATATATGCATCACGGTGATGATCACACCGGCGTCACCAGCCAGGAGGAGGAGGAGGAGGAGGAGGAGGAGGAGGAGGAGGAGGAGGAGGAGGAGGAGGAGGCCGAGGAGGAGGAGGAGGACGAGGAGGAGGCGGAGGAGGCACGGATTCTACGGCTCCGCGAGGCCTCCCCCCGCGCCGGGTCCCCCACGGATCGGGGAGCGCAGCCCGGGGACACGAAGCCGGCACCGCCAGGGTCCAGCGACGGGGCGCGTCGGTGCCGCACGGCAGCGGGACCCGTGGCCGTCCCACGCGTCTTAGAGCATTGAAGGGGAACTGGGACACACAAATAAATAGACACAAATCAACAGATTCCTCATATTTCTCCATACTTTCTGGGATTATGTCCTCCCCCCACTTCCCATATTTTCCCATATTTTCTGGGGAATCGACGATGAATTGTGTCTGTGTGTGTTTCCCTCCTGAAACGTGCTCGTGGGCCTTCGAGATCCACGCCGCTTCTCCACGCGCTGGTCCTTCACCTCCTCTTCCTCGAGACCGTTGCCGCGGACGTGGCCGCGATTCTCCTCCCTGCTGGTTCCCCTCCCCTGGCGAACCCGCCAAACGACAAAAAAAGGGTGCGGGCAGCGTCGCACGGCCTCGCGGCAATAACGCACTAGTGGTTTCTAGCGGCACGGGCGTACTGGCCTGGCCGGGCGAGGATCGAGGGGGATCGAGGAGAAGGAGGAGGAGGACGAGGATGATGAGGAGGAGGATCAAGGATGCTCGAACGGGGGGAGGAAGGGGGATGATCAAGGAGGATGAGGAAAATGAAGAGGATGAAAAGGATGAGGATGAGGAGACGGAGGATGAGGAGGATGAGGAGGAGGATGATCAAGGATGAGGAGGAGGGCAAGGCGGATGAGAAGGATGATGATGAGGATGAGGAGAAGGAGGACGAGGAGGATGAAGGGGATGAGGATGAGGAGAAGGAGGACGAGGAGGACGAGGATGATGAGGAGGAATATCAAGGATGATCGAACGGGGGGAGGAGGGGGAGGGGGGGTCGAGGAGGGAGGACGTAGACCGAGCATCGAGAAGGGGCATCGAGGAGCGAGGAAGAGAAGGATCGGTGATCGAAGACCGAAAATCGTGACTAAACTGTGCCCCAAACAGCTTGGAATCTTAAGCTTAAGGCAACACACGGAAAGCGTTATCGTTCTCAAACACGCACACACAAACACACACACACACACACACAAAAGGCGGCTGAAATTCGAAAAGTAAATGCAAGCGGCTGGTCCACATGGAAAGCAGCTCCCGCAACCACCAAAAAGGTGACCTCCCACCAATGGCCATGCAACACGGACCCACATGGCACGTCAGGTCACGTTTCACACGTAAGCCGCGCACCATGCCGCTACCTGGTCCCGGGCGCCAGCGAAACAACCTGAAACGCCCGGCTGGTTCTGCGTGCACCAGAGGCCGATCAGCGCGGGCACCTGCAACGCTGGGCCAGGAACGCTGCAAACGCACCCCAGCCTCGCGCGCAGCCCCCTCCCCCTCTCCGTTCCTCGCGCCTTATTTTTCCTCCTCCTCCTCCTCCTCCTCCTCCTCCTCCTCCTCCTCCTCCTCCTCCTCCTCCTCCTCCCCCTCCTCCTCGCAACTATGACCTCCCCCCTCCCTACTTCCTCCGCCGCCCCTGCCCCTCTGCACTTCCCCCCCCCCCGCGCCCTTGCTCGCCCCCGCCGCTCTCTCGAGGCCTCTGGCCCCGCCAGGCCATTTGAGCCCCAAGCCCGTCGCTCCCCGAAGCCCCCCCCCGGCCCTGGGAAGCCCGCGGGCAGGGCGGCGGAATCCTGGAAGAGCCTTAGAACCACAACCGCGGTAGCTTCTGGAACGTGCTAACACTTGATCAAACTATCAAAACGGTTTCCGCGGAATCCTTGCGGGCGGGCGGTCGATTGTTTTGCATATAGGGTCGCGCTCTGCAAAGCTCCGCCGCTGGGCCGCCCGACGGACGAGTCCCCCGGCCCCGGGCGCGCCCGCGCGGCGGACCAGACTGCCGGGCCGCCGGGCCTCTGGGCCTTGAACGCGCCCGCGCGGCGGACCGGGCCGCCGGGCTGGGGCGCCGCGGGCTGCAGGGCCGGACTGCAAGCAATGGGCGCTCCGGGCCCCCGGCCGCCAGACTGCCGCAGGTCTCAACCCATTCCCAAGGCCCGGCTTTTCAGCTGGAGTCGTTTTTTGACGGCCCCGGAGCCCGGCGAGGGCCCCCAGAGGCCCAAAACTGTGAAAAACCTCCGCGTTGATTGTTCCAATGCGTTGGACCTCTGCGGGCGCTGGCACGACGCCCTGCGCGCCAGGCCGCCGCCTGTCCCAGTCCGCGCTGACCGGCCTGCCGGCGGCGCTGCCAGCTGCCCGCCGGCCGCCCGCGCGGCCGCCCGCTCGCCGCTCGCCGGCCGGCTGGGCCGCGGGCTGCCCGCCGGTCCGATGGGCGGCGAGGGCCCCTCGCAGATTCCCTTGGAGATCCTCGCGCGGGCCTCGCCCGCGAGGCCCCGACCTGCGCGCGGGCCGCCCATTGGGTCCCAGCAGCACGGCTTCGCTGCTGACGGCCTCGCCGATCCTGTCGCTCGCCGCTCTGGGCGCTGGGCCGCGCGCGTCGAGGCCCGCAGGCTGCAGCCTGCAAGAGAAAGACGCCGGCTGTGCCCAGCACGCGGCGCCGCCGCGCGGCGGAACGCGCAGACTGCAGCTCTCGGGGCGGATGTGGCGGTTTATGGAACACTGCTGGGTCAGGGGGCAAGCTACTCTGTCCCGCGTCGCGCGGTTGAACCCTGACGCCCCGAACAGCGCGGGGCAACGCAATTCCCCCGCAACCAACGCTGACGCTGCACTCTGCGATGCTGTCGTCGTCGAGCACCTATGCCTACACCGCTGCACTGCGCTGGATCGATCCGGATGCACATGAGACTATATGATAAAAGCTCTGCGCTTCCGATGGCAATGAGATCCCTGCTTAAACATATTCCCAGAGGATCCAATCCTACAAAAAGTTGTGGGGATGTCAACTCCGCCTGGTACCTGCGATACGTTAGGGTTTTCCCCACAACATGCGCGCGCGCATAGTGGGATCCCGCAAAAGAAAGCCGGAACCCGCATACATATATATATATATATATATACATATATATAGGTTTACATACATATATACATTCATACATATATATATATATATATATACATATATGTCTGTATATATGCACATATACACATGTATATATGTATATAATTGTGTATGTATATATGTATTCGTTTATACGGTTATGTATATATATACACCATCACACACGCTATTTATAGCACCGCCATCATATACACAAATATCTGTCATTATATCATCATCTTACACACATCGCGAGAAGCAGAGAGAGAGAGACGCAAAAGAGAGAGAGAGAGAGAGAGAGAGAGAGAGAGAGAGAGAGAGAGAGCAGAAGAACACCTTCCACATCCCGACGTCGTTTTTTTTTCGCAGTGGACCCCGTTTTTTCTCTGCGCCCTGCGGCCGAGGGAAGAGGCCCTCCTGCGGCCCTCCCCCTCCTCCGCGACTTCTTCCCCTGGTCTCCGACGGCGACGGGCGTTTTCTGGCCATGTTTCTTGGTGCCCTCGATGTCGTGGGCCTCCGTGGGGCCGTCAACGGGCCCTGGGGCCGTCGCGCAACGATTCGCGATGAAAAGCTGGACCATCAGGAGGGGCCGCGTCGCGGTAAAACAAAAACGACGTCGGGATCTGGGGGGCAGGGGAGGGAAGGAAGAGGTGGACGAAGATAGCGAGCTTTTGGGGGAGAGGGCCTTGCCTATCTAGGTTTCTTTACGCACCGTCCCCGTACCCGTCTTCTCTGCCACCCCAGGCCTGTCATATGACAGACTGGTCTGTCTTATGACAGGCCCCGTCTGTCACCCAGCCTGGCTGGGAATTACGTTTTCAGAGTTCGACACTCGTCAAGCGGTGCTTCTCAATGACACGCACGTGCAACAGGGAAGGGCGCACCGTCTCAGCCAACTCAGAGCAGGCTCCAATCTCAGATTCGTCCATGTACTCCCAATGATCCTGCTGGAACCAGGTGGAGGGTGGACACGGGCGGGGAGACAGGGGCAGGGGAGAGAGAGGAGGAGGGGGAGATGGTGATGGGGAGGGCGGCGAAGGAGAGGGAGAGAAAGAGAGAGAGAAAGAGAGAGAGAGAGAGAGAGAGAGAGAGAGAGAGAGAGAGAGAGAGAGAGAGAGAGAGAGAATGCGGGATAGGGAAAATGAGATGGAGAACGGGCCGAAGACACCCTTGCTCCCCTCGGTCCGTCGGGTTTCCTGGCGAGCACGCTTCGGCGAGCTCCAAAAACATATGGTGCTTCGGCTTGATCCCCCAAGCCTTGTCATCCAGGGCGTAGTGATCCCGCATCACCCTGTAATATTCTAAGTGTCTAAGTGCTTGCGTGCGAGATCTGCCACTCTAAACGGGCTCGCCGCAGGATCCCAATTCTTGCACTCGTCGTATGTTCTCGCGAGCAGCATCACGCATCTCATCCTCGAGGCGGACGTGTCCCCCGTATCCACCCTCGTCCAGCCCCTCTCCCGCCTCCCTCCCGCCTCCGTTTACCCCCTCGCCGTCCGTGCTTGGGAACGGGGCGTAGTGCACGGAAGGAGATTCGCCAGCATATATTCGATTATCGGGACCATGTACCTACCTTCGGCTGCTTTTGCTTTGAGTTTCGGTGCTTTGCCTGCTTTCGCCCGAATCATGCCGAGGGTGAGGTGCTGGATCGGACACGTCGCGCCCAAAGCTCGCGCAGCCAGATTCAAAAGAAGCCCCAGCTTCGTCAGCACCTGGGGTCCAGGGCTCCACCGCACAAGACGGCGGAACAAACGCCGGAGCAGGAATAAGGCGAGGATGATGGGAGGGGAAGGGCGTGGTCAGGAGGTGTGAAATGGGCGGGGCAGGGAGGGCGAGGCGAAGGGTGAAGAGGTGGTGGGCGGTGAATGGACGGAATGGGGAAGGGCTGCCCCTCTGTCGCGCACCTTTCCCCGCCAAGAGCAGGCGGGAGAAATTGTGGGCGGGGGGGGAGCTGGGGAGAGGGAACGGGGGTGTAGAAGGCGAGTGAAAGGGCGAAGGGAGAGGGAGGGAGAGCGAGAGGAAGGTGGAGAGCGAAGGATGGCGCCGAACCTATAAGCGTGCTTCAGCGCGTGCACCATCCATGACAACAGCCTTGTGGCTTCTCCGCCGCATCCCGCGCGCGTCGCTCACAGGGCTGATGCCGCGGCATGCGCCTGCGCTGAAACTCGTTCTGCACAGAGCGGCGCCTCCAGCGGATTGGACCTGGCTCCGCCTAGTTCTTTAAACACCTCCCACAGCACATTCCCATTGACCTCGGACGTGACGCCCAGACAGCCGACGTGCATTAACCCTGGGCGCAACATTTTCCACGAAAACCCTGGTAGTGCTAACGGTCCCAGGTCCATGTCCAAGGTGCCGTGTATCAATAGTTCGAGGTACGACTTAGCCGTGTAAATGGTGGAGCGCCATCGCGCATGTCCCCCGAACTCTCCCATCTGCTCGACCGCGCAAGCACACCGATAACATATTCTCGCCGTGGGAGGCCCCCCCCCTCCACCCCGTCACATTGAAGACTTGTTTGTACCACGCCCAGTCCCCGCGAATATCTATGCACGCACCCCTAGGTATCCTCATGTCGTGAGCTGCATTCGCAGCCCTATCCCGATCACCCCAGTACGGGGAGTCTGCGAATGGTAAATCGTCGCGCCGCTTTGACGGCCACTTCCCCGCCAGCCAATGCGTGAACATCCACCCGAGAACGCGCCAAACCTCTCGGCGGGAGGCGGGCTGTCAACGCTGCCGCACGCTGGGACTTCCAGGTTCGCCCCCAAAAAAAATAGAACCTCTAAGCCGTCCCAGCGTTGGCAGGGGTGACCGCCGTATTCAAACGCGACCGCGGCAGTTCGTTGGCGCCGACGTTCGGCCGCCCCCCTATTGAGAGCGGAATGGCGAGGAGGGGGCGAGGGCGAGGGGAGGAGCGGGTTGGGAGGAGAGGCGGCAGAGAGCGTGACGGAGGAAGCCAATTATGGTTGTGGTGGGGGGAGGAGGGGGACGAGATCGGGAGGAGCATGACGGCCAAACATCGACGCAAACGGACATCGGGCCTCCGTGAACGTGCACTTGCCTGCGCACCCGCACTGGCACGTCTGGCGCTTGCCGAAGCACCCAAACCAAAAACGCTTGCGAGACCTGGGGGGGGACGGTGAGCCACATCACACGCACGGCCCTCGAGTGGTGTTACCCCCTCCGCTTATCTCCCTCTCTCTATATACACACATCTCGATCTATCTCTCTTATGTACAGCTTTCTCTCGCTGTGTATATCTGGCTCGCTGTTTATTTCTCTCTCTCTCTCTCTCTCTCTCTCTCTCTCTCTCTCTCTCTCTCTCTCTCTCTCCATGGCTTGCTCGAGCCCCCTCCCCCCTCGAGGAACGCAAGCGTTCATTGCGGGGCGGGGGGCGGGGCGGGGTGCGAGGAATCACACGGTTCTGTCGCGCCACAGGTACTTTCCCGTGAGCGCAGTGAGGGTCCAGAGGTAAATAGAGTCTCGCGCGTGATAAGGCGCGCCATCCCCCCACAGCCCGCACAATATCAGCTTGTCAGTGGCAGCTCGGTCGAAGCCTATTCTGTCTGACCACTCGTGCGCCGCCTCGCAGAGCGGCTCCTTCACGGAAGGTCGGGGGAAAACTGCGTGGGTTTGAGTGGTGTTGGGCGGAGATGTGTAGTGCAGCATCGTTCAGTTCACCGATTTGTCTTCGTGGGCACGGGGGCGTTCCAGGATCGGAGGGGCCGTGGAGCTAGAGAGTGTATTACAGCCTCGTGTATGTCGGCATGTGTATTCCGTATAGTTGTCGTGTGGTGTCGTTGCGAGTGTTTTTTATTGTGTATGCTCCTGTCGCTCATCCATGTGCGTCCAGTCCATCTCTTCTCCTGGTGCGATGGTAACGTCCAACTGTTCTGTCAGCAGTAGGAAGTTGACGACGCGCGTGACCTGCTTGCCAGTGCGCTTGTCCCATAGTGGAACTTTGGCTTGGTAAGGCGGTGGCATCTTGGTCTTCTGGGGGTTCTTTTTGCGGCGTTGTGTTTCACAGCAGTCTGCGCGCCGCGACTGACGGGCGGGCCTGTCATATGACAGACCAGTCTGTCATATGACAGACTGGTCTGTCATATGACAGACTGGTCTGTCATATGACAGGCTGGTCCGTCATATGACATGCCCGCCCGCAGTCGCCAGCGCAGTCTGCTACGAAACAAAACGCTGTTCACTGAAAGAAAACACGGTCCTTGGATAGCTTCCGAGAGTAGTCCCTGTATGCATTCGACTTGGTAGTGGGACGCTTGCCGATGCGCCTCCAGCTTTGCAAAGTGGTGCACGAATTATTGTCATCGATGCTGGCCCTCGCTCCTTCGCCGACTTCGACCGAGCTCACGCGCCCAGTGCTCCACAGGCGGTGGATCCACTTCGATACATTGCCACTGCTGGCGCTGCTGCTGCGGTCTCTGTCAAACAGCCGTTGCCTAACCCCTCGGCCTGGCATGCTGGGCGGCCGTCGCGCGCGTGCGCTGCCAGCCGAAACGCCATCAGATGACGCGACCGACTGACCCGCGATCCCACGCGATTCGGCAGGCGGCATTCGAACGGATCCGATCGAATGCCGCTTGCAACAATTGGTCGACAACCCATCAGGATCGCAGGGCAGTCGGTTGCGTGACATCTAGTCTGCGATGTTCGCTCTCGCACTTGCGATATTGCTTCAATATCGTGCCTGCTCTGCTTAGTTATCCACCCTGGTCCTCCATCCCCCTTCCCCATCTCACCTCCTCGCCTCCCCACCTCGCCTCATCCCCTCGCCTCCTCACCTCGTCATCCTCTCATCGCCTTCTCACCTCGAGATGTCACCCTAACCCGATCATCCCATCCATCCCTGTACATACATTTCACGGCACGCAACCGTGCGAATTGCCTGGCATCACCCAAGCCAGGCTCGGCTGTAAAGAGCTCACGCAGAGCAGGATCACCTGCTGACGTCCTCAGGCCGCGACATGCGGCCCCGCCGCCTCGCCTGCGCTGGCTACCTTCTTCATGTCGTTCCAGAGCAGGCGCCGCTCGAAGCTCGACCACGACTCGACCAGCTTACCGAGCTCCGTCTTCACGTGCTCCTCCGCATCCTGGCACATCTTGATCGTCGGCTTCCCCTGCAGCAGGCGGTGAGATTACACTCAACACTACGGTAATGATGCACAGCCCCTGGACGGTTCGTGGGCGACCTCGGGCGACCACGGCTGGATCGACGAGGCAAGAACGCAATGGGTGCATCTGGACGCCGCCGTTTCTGGTTGCAGCGGGGTCGACGCGGGAGGAGTTAGGGGGCTCAACCACCTTAGGCTGCTGGGTCAGCACCGTGCGCTTGAAGACGTTCACCCTGTCGAGGACCTCGTCAGCCCCAGCCCTGAGGTGGTCGGCCGTCTCCTTGGGGAAGTCCCGCTTGAGGAGCGCGTCCACGACCTGCGGCACCTGCACCTCGCACGTCAGGCCGAACCCCGTGGCCTTCTGCTGGGCATCCCGGAACGCCTTCTCCATGGCCTTCTTCGCCTCGTCGGTCTGCAGCTCGAGCGCGCGGGCCTCCTTCTTCTTCTCCTGCTCCTCCTGGGAGAGCTCGGCGATCGAGGCGAGGAGCGCCACCTCCGCGTCATGCAACTTCTTGGCCGTCTCGGCCTTCTTGACCGCATCCTTCTCGGCCTTCTTCCTCCTCTTGGCGTCCTTGTCGGACTCGACGGGCTCGCCGCCCTTGCCGCCAGTCACCTCGGGAGCCGACGCCGCCGCCGAGTCAGCGACGCTCTCAGCCACCGACCTTGCCGTCGACGCATGCGCCGTGTTGCCGTGGGCCATCGAGCCCGCCATGTGCACCGCGTCGAGGGCGGCGTCCCAACCGTCCATGCCCAGCAGCATGTCCTGCGGGGCTCGAAGGGGCGCAGGCCCGTCCTCCCCACTGGCCCCCCTCGTCATCGCCCCTCTCTGCTGCCCTCCGCCCCCAAGCGTTTCGAAGAGAATCCAGCCGCGGCGGCCTCGGCTCTTCCCCCGAAATCGCGCCACCTATGGCGTCGAGGAGGTATAGGTTGCCCATGCCGTTCCAAACCGCAACGAAAGCTCCTGTCCTCCTCCTCCTCCTCCTCCTCCTCCTCCTCCTCCTCGGCCGCGTTGCGCGGTCGCTCCTGCTGCGCCCTCACCGCGTCGAGGGGGTCCATGGGCGCCTCGGCCTCCACGGCGGCGGAGTGCGACGTCTGGTCGATCAGCTGGCCCTCCGCGTCCGCCACGTAGTGGTGCTCGATCGCCCCCTGCGCTCGAAGCGCCATCGAGCGCTTGCGCGGGCGAGAGGGCAACTCCTTCACGATCGCAGCTGCGTGCGCCTGTGGGCAGACCAACGCAACGGACCCATCGCACATCTTCTTCCTCCGCATCGTCATCCTCCTCAGTCCCTTCCGCATCGTCATCTGCATATTCCTCCTTCTCCTCCTCATCGTGATCATCCTTCCAGCATGTTTCGGCCTTGCTCCTCGTCGCCTCGTCCTGAGCATGATCCTCCTTGTCCCATCCTCTCGTCATTCGCTCTCATATCCTCCTCGTCCTCGCCATCGCATCGGCATCGCTGTCCGAACACGGGCTGGACACTAATGCTGGACACGAATTCTGGACACTGAAGTGGGCCTGTGCGTTTCAGGCCAGAGTGGGCGTCATTACCCTTTCAGGCCCGCTTCAGCGTCCGACTTCAGTGTTCAACTTCAGCGTCCAGCCCGTCGCTAGCCTAGAGCTCGGTAGGCTGGGTCCGTATGTGCAGCGCAGAGCGCAGGTAGGTAGCCCGCCCAGCTAATTGGCCAGCTTGCGCTGTCGCACCGCCCCCCCCCCCCGTTTCACACGGAGGCACCGCGTCGTTGAGGTACTTGGGGCCAGCCAAGATCGACTCCGTCGCCCAGACGTCGATGATGCCCTCCCTCCTCGCCCTCTTGGTCTTGGTCTCGCACCTGCGTGGTTCCAAGAGGATGCGGGTAGGATTGCAAGCAACACGTGCACTAAGGACGGGCGGTAAGGACGCACGACCCTCCTGGGCCGAACTGTTTTTTTTTCTTCGGAGGGCAACATTTGGCCAACGAACTTGGCGAACAGGACAGGCCACAGGCAAGGACACGAGGGGTACCTTGGGAAAAGCTGGATGCTGATGTGGGGGGAACCCCAGGACGTTGACCTCGAGGATGAGATTGATGGGGATGCGGGTCGGGTGGACGGTTTGGACGCCCACGCACTTGGCTTTGCATCCACCCGTGGACGGGTCGATGACGAAGCGCATCAGCCACTGGACTATCTCGGCGTCGCTGTGCCCGCACGTCGCAAGATACCTCGCGCGCGTGGCGGGGGCATGGTTCTTCAGGAACGTGTTCATGGCCGAGAACGGGGCCTTCTTGTCCTGGGGTCTCCGCATAGCTGATCCGAGTTCGGTGCATGTGCTGTTTGTCTCGGGCTGGGTTCGGGATGCTCCCGTGGTCTCGGGGCGTCCTCATGTGATGCGTTCGTCCAGCTTTAGGGTGTGATCACAGCCACTGGGGCCTTCGGCGGAGGAGCTCCCTGTGGGGCCACGAATCGTGCGAGGCGTGGCGGGGCGCATGTGATCACAATTACCATCATACTCATCCTCTCCTTACCCCGTCCAACCACCGAGCCTCCTCCTCCTCCTCCTCCTCCTCATCATCATCATCATCATCATCATCAGCATCATCAGCATCACCATCATCAGCATCAGCATCATCAGCATCAGCATCATTATCATCATTTGTCTCCGTTCAGTTTCCATCCAGTCCTGCGCGTTCATGCTTGAAAGCATCGTCTGCAGCTTCACGGGGTCCTGGCCCGCGTCCTTCCACAGCTTCGCGATGTACTTCGGGGGCGGCGCGGTGACCAGCGGCTGATCGGACTCGTCCCCGCTGCCAACCGTCGCGTGGTCGACCTTCTTCGCGTGGCCCTTCGCCTTGGCCTTAACCTTGCCCTTGGAGTCCGCGCCAGCCTTCGGCATGGCGAGGGGCTGCAGCAGGGAGAGGGCGTCGCAACGCTGCCAGGACAGCACCTCGCCTTGAGCCCAAACGGTTTCAGAACCACCCCCAGACATCCCGTGACCCCCTGATTCACGACCAGGTGCCGCAACTTCGGCATCGGACTTGGGGCGCCGAGGCTCGCGCGTTGCGCTGCACGAAGCGCCGAGCGCGCTCATCTTCGCGCTCCCCCGCCGCCCCCCGAGGAGGGCGACCCTCCTGCCCCGACCGAGAAGCGCGACGCGCGATGATCTTCGCGCTCTCCCGCATCCCCCGAGGAGGGCGACCCCCCTGTCTAAACCGCAAAGCGCGCCATGCGATCATCTTCGCGCCCCCTGCGGGAAGTCACCAGGTCCACCAGGCTCCCGAGGGGTGGGGGGTGAGGTTGAGGTAGGTGAGAGGGGCTGACAGAGAACGTTTCCAAGCGTGGCGCGAAGCCACCACGCATCCGCCGCGGCGCCGCCAACTGCGGCCAGCGCGCGTCCACCGAGCAATCTGGCTGCTCGCCGACGCGCAGCCGAGACACTCAGCCCCCGCTCCGAAGGTTCAGATTAGTCTGTCATTTGTCCGGCATTTGTCTGTCACCAGTGGTTCTGCCGGATACATTCATGAAAACTGTGTACTTGTAGGTGACAGACACTGACAGACAAATGACAGACAAATGACAGACACTGACAGACTCACTTTAGCTGTGTTTTTACCGTGTTTTCTGACCCTGACAGACACTGACAGATCTGTCATATGTCTGTCATTTCTGGGGGTTCAAAAACTGATATATGTGTCGTGCGTTTGTGGGGGTGACAGACAAATGACAGATCTGTCATTTGTCTGTCATCTGTCTGTCGGTAGCTGTTTTTTGCCCCCCGAGGCCCCCTTCGGTTTAATCAACAAAAAAAAAAACAAAAAAACAAAAAAAACAAAAAAAAACGCGCGAAGCCGCCCCTTCGGGAAACAAAAAAAGCTAAAGCGGCCCTCGGGATCCAGCGCCCTCGGAGCGAAGGATTCGAATTGTATGTAGGTGAAGCCGACTGATGGTCAAGCCTCTCGAGGCCCCCTGGAGATCCCCGCTGGCCGTCTGTCGACGCAGTCGATTGCTTCTCAGGCCTCTCGAGGCCCATGGAGATCTCCGCGGGCTGTCGGCCGACGCAGTCGATGGCCCGTTGGGCCTCTCGATGCACCTAGAGACCACCGCGGGCCGTCGGATCAATCCGAGGGCGGGTCCGACGCAGCCGTGGGCTGCTCCCTGAAGTTGATGAACGGGTTCACGCAGCTGGGGGGAACGTGAGCAAGCCACGCGAGGTGCCTGGGCCCATGGAATTCCTTGGAGGCCCCTGGAGCCCTTGGAGGCCCCAGGCCACGGAAACTGCCCCTTGGGGCCCTTGGAGGCCCCAGGCCCCTGGAGCCCCACGCTCCCCATTCATGATGTTTCCCCGATGCTGGAGGTCGCGGCCCCTGGAATGCCTTTCCCATGGTAATGTGGCTCGCGCGCGTTCTCCCTTCTGGCCTAGAGCTCCTGGGGCGCGTGCACGGGGATGGGCTCGTCGACCAGCCAGGCAACATCGCTGTCCTGGCGGGGGGAGGCACGATGAGGGCGCGGGAGGCCCAGGCCCGCAGGGTGGTCGTGGCGCGCTATCTGGTCAAGTGTGATCGGGGGAGGCGGAGCGGGTGGATCACGGTGGAGCTGGAGGAATGTGTGAGCGAAGCATGGTGGAGAGGGGTGGAGGAGAAAGACGGGGTGGATGAGGATGTTTTTTTTATCGTTTGCCCATCACGCGTCCCGCGTGGAAATCCGCCGAACAACGAGCCATGCTGGAGGACGGTGTGTACCCTCGACGAGCTCTCGATGAGGAAGCCCGACGGGTCGCACATGCACTGGACGCAGCAATCATGGTGGTCCACGCTGTAGACGCTGTCGCAGAGCGGGCACCGCCACTGGCCAGGACGCCGGTCAGGTCGGCCAGCGTGTCGCCCTTGCCGCCAGCGGGGCTGCTGTTGCAGCTGATCGGGCTGGTGCTGATCTTCTGCTTCTTGATCGGCGTCACCGTGAGCGGCGTCGGCACGAGCGGCCGCTCATCAGACTCATCGCTCGAGTCCTCCTGCGCGGCGGCGGCCCCCTGTGAGCCAGGCGCCAGCTCGGGATGCAGCCCTGGCTTCATCCACCTCCTCAGCGATGTTTGCGTCGCCGATGTTGCTGATGATGCGGGCGACGATGCCGCTGGTGCTGACTTGCCCGCGCGGGCCCTGCCCGCGCGGACCTTGCCCTTTCGGGTGGTGGGTGCTTGCACCTACGAACGGTGCGCAATCATGCAACGCACATAAAACTAAAGAAGATTGGACGAGGAGGAAAGGAACGCTGTAGCGTGGAGGTGTGGGAGTGAGAGAATGATTGGGTGGATGGGTGCGGGTGTGGGGGAGGGGGGCATGGCGGCAGGGGACGGATGAGCGGGGGGGTGGTGGGCTGAGGTGGAGGGGTCATGGATATGAGCTCCATCCCATTCGACCTCTATCGGCTGCATCTCGCATTGCGCCTCCTCGCTGACAGTGGGCACCCCCTGCGGAATCGCGATGCTGCTCACAATGGCGGCCATCACTCGAACCTCGGCGTGCGTGATGAGATGCCTGGTGGAATCGGCACTTCATCAGCGTATCGCTCACTCGGTCTGCCGCGCAACGCACAGACAGCATGTCATATGACAGACGGGCCTGTCATATGACAGACAGGTCTGTCATATGACAGACGGGTCTGTCATATGACAGACGGGTCTGTCATATGACAGACGGGTCTGTCATATGACAGACGCGTCTGTCAATGACAGACCCCGTAGATCACGTGAATGATCTGTCGGACAGCTGATTGATAGTCATTACGGTTATTGGTGTGGAGGTTGGGGAGGTGTGGTGACGAGGCGGTGGAGGGAGGTGTATGATGTGATGAGTGAGGTTGAGGAGGGACTGCGATACCATATGTGTTCATACATACATCTATAGATGGGGGCGTGTGTAAAGATTTGAAAGCCTCGCTGTGCCCGCTCGGAAGGTTCGGCATCCCTCGTGGCCAGTCCATGCGACGGCAGCGGATGAAGCAGTCCACGATGTGGAGGCAGAACGCTGCGGGGTAGCGCGAAGCACAATAGAATGCATACTTCTCGCCTGGTGACCATAACTCGCCCTCCTACGGAGAGCAGGGCCATTCGCTCAGAGCACGTGTTTCGCATGACCGAGCGCGGGCGGACGGAAAACTACGTCGGCCCCAACGGGGCTGGGCCCGACCAGACATTGTCGCGCTCTCAGTCATGCGATCCACAGTGCTCTAGACGAATGCCCATGCTCTCCTCTTTGACCCGTCGATGTCTGACACCGCACTTGCACGATAATCCAGCAGCCACAATCCACCAGCACGAACTCCACATTCGGATCGTCATCCTGGGTACAGTCGTTGCTTGCTGCCCGCTGCACCTAAACATGCACGAGTGGGCCTCCGTCGCATAAGTTCAGGTCTCGGAGCGTGGAGGCGATGGTAGGGTATGCGAACATGCAACTCTTGCCGTTGTTCTCTAGCGTGGTCCAAACGTTGCGGGCGTGGCACACTCGAATTATAAATGCAGTGATTCTGGCAATCTTGTTGCCACGCCGCACGTCGGGGTTCGTCTGCTTGCCCTCGATGCCTGGCGGTGGTTCCATGGCCAAGCGTGCTTCGACGTCTTGAGTCGAGGCGCGCCAATTCCTCGTTCTCTCCGCCTCGTGGGTAGATTCGAAGCCCCAGCTCGCACAATCGGGAGATACCCACACAAGGCCATTCTCACGCACCTCGCCCAGGGCGAGAGACAGAGGACCGCGTGGGGGGTGGTGGAAGGTGGACGGCGGTGGAGGGTGGATGGTGGAGGGTGGATGGTGGATGGTAGGGGGTGGTACAGGGCGGAGGGTGGAAGGTGGAGGGTGGAGGACAGATGGTCGAGGGTGGATGGCTGAAGACGATGGTGGATGGCGGAGGGTGGGATGTGTCGGAGGGTAGAAGGTGGAGGGTGCAGGGTGCAGGGTGCAGGGCGGCGGAGGCATGGGGCTGGAGGGCGGAGGGTAGAGGGTGGGATGGTGACCTGGAGCAAATGGTCGAGCAGAACGAGGAAGCCGTCCACCGTCGTGACGTCGTGCCCAGGGTCCAGGTGCTGGCCGAACTGCCAGGTGTCGAGCCCGCGCTTCAGCGCGGCATTGTGTATACCACCAGATCCGCAAAACACGTGCACGATGTCCAAGCACCTCCCAGCGTTGCTCTCGAGCTTGGCTGCCTGGGAGGATGGGGTGGCGAGAAGGGTGAGGAGGAAGAGTGGGAGATGAGCAGGATCAATGCCTGCTGCACCGTTCTGCCGTAAACTCTTGGAGCTCGAGTCGACGTCGTGCACCTGGCTGGCACCGCCGACCCCTGCCCCCTACTCTCGCCCATGCGTTCGAGCTGTGGCTCCGACCATCCCCCCTTCCCTCCCATCGCCCCCTCGCCGCGACCGCTCTCGAACGCAGGTTTCGGCCCTGTCATGGGCCGCTCCCAGCGCCCGAGCTTTTTTTTGTTGTTTTTTTTTCTGGCCCTGTTATGGGCCGCACGCGGAACTGGAAGCCTCGCGATGGCGAGGCGCACGAAGCGATCACGGACGTCGGGGAAAAGCCGACCCACACCGCCCTTCCAGTTAGAAGGATGAGGAAGAGGAAGATGAGGATGAGGATGAGGAAGACGGATGAGGAAGAGGAGGAAACGTAGAACGAAGGAGGAAGGAGGAGGATGGAATATGAGGAATCACTCTCAACCTTCCGCTCTTTGTCCCTCCTCCCCCGACTCTTATTCGTCCATCACTCCTCACTCCTCACTCCGTCCGCCTCACTCCGTCCGCCTCACTCCTCACTCCGTCCGCCTCACTCCTCACTCCGCCTCTCATCCGCATCCCCTCCACTCTTCGCTCCGACCTCATCTCTCCTCAGTTGTATCGCACCGATGTCGTCGGAACGCTCAGGATGCGCTGAGGCCGCACGCCGACAAGATCCTCGGCAGCAACCACGGCGTGGCATACGCCTCCAGCGACATGCGCGTCGGCATGGACGTTGACGGCCTGTGCGAGCACGCATCGTGGTTGGAAGGCCTGCTGCGTCTCGACCCGCGCGGCGGGTTCTTCGACCACATCGACGTCGCCAAGGGCTTCTACGGCATCATGAAGGCGCCGGCGGAGAACGTGACGAGGGTGAGGGCGATCTCCAGGGCGACGGGCTACCCCGTCGACGGGCTCCACGACTACTGGGCGCTCAAGACCCGCGTCATGTTGTCGCACCTGAGGATCAAGAAGAAGGAGCGGGTGCGATATCGCGGCCGATCGCGCCGTGTCTGATCGACTTGCCAGCGCGCAGGGTGACAGACAACGTCTGTCATATGACAGTTCCGTTTGTCATATGACAGACGTCGTCTGTCGCCCTGCGCGCCGTGCGGATAGTTTGCGTAATCCGAGGAGCTCACCAGCACTGCGATCGAGAAAGCGCAGCCCGAGCTGAGGTCGATGCTGTCGCTGATCTCGAGGCCCTCGCCGTCGCCGCCCGCCAAGCCCAGCAGATCAGCAGCGCAGCAGGAGCCAGTCCAGAACCCGTTCATCAACTACAGGGTTCCCGAGCTGTTCACAAGCCCTCCTCAGACGGGCGTCGGCTTCGGGAGCTCGTCGGTCCTGGACTCCGACGGCGACGATGACGACGAGGACAATCATCCGATCTTCTGCCACTTCGATGGCCGTGCCATCCAGCTCGTGCTCTCCAACGGCTCGGCCAGAGAAGCTGAATGGTTTCGCGTGAGTGGTGACGGCTTCGTGATGGGCGTGTGGGACTCCGTGAAGGGCGCCGACGGCGAGCCGTACTCGTGGGAGTCGGAGCTGTCGGCCGACTGGCTCGGAGACGACGGGAAGCTCAAGCGCCCCCCCCCAAGGCGCAGCCGAAGCCCGCGGGCAAGAGCAAGGCCAAAGGGAAGGCCACCAGTGCCAAAGGGAAGGCGAAGGCAAAGGCGAAGGCCAAAGGCAAGGCCAAGGCCAAAGGGAAGGTGCAGCTCAAGAAGCGCAAGGCGGGCGAGGACGACAGCGAAGGTGACGAGGCAGATGCCCAGGGCGAGGATGATGAGGAGGAGGAGGATGAGGAGGAGCATGAGGACGCGGCCGAAGCTCCCGAAGATGAGGAAGCAGATGCAGCGGAGGCAGAGGAGGCAGAGGATGTGCAGCCGTCGAAGCCCGTCAGCAAGAAGCCGGCTGGCAAGGCTGGCAAGAAGGCTGCCGCATCGAAGAGGCCAGCGATGATGTCCAAGCCAGCGGCAGCAGCAGCAGCAGCACCACCACCAGCAGCGGGTGCAGTACCAGGCGACGCAGCGGGTGCAGTACCAGCACCAGCAGCAGGTGCAGCCGATGCAGCAGGAGAACCAGCCGATGGCGCCGCGGAGGACGCGTCGCAAACCAAACATCCTCCTCGTGTCCGCCTCCTCCGCATCATATCCCTCCCCGTACTCATCGCTCTCCTCGTCATCATCCTCGTCCCCCCTCTTCATCCTCGTCCTCCAGATCCTCTCTCTCCTGCGCGCCCCCGCGCTCTGGGGGGCCCCGCGCCCGGCACCGCCCTCGCCCCCTCGTGACTAACGAGGGGGAAAGTGGGTCGTGGGGGAAAGGAGGCATGAGGGATGTAGGGACAGGGTGGAGGAGTGAGGGACGGTGAGTAAATGGAGGGGAGTGAAAGACGGGAAGCGAGGGGCGGAGGAGGGAGGGACATGGAGCGAGGGAGGAGTGCAAGAGAGCGAGGGATGGGGGGCGAAGGAGGCTGTAAATCCACCGCACCCCTGAGGATGACACGCAGATTGAGCTCATCCTTGCGAACGGCCACAACGGCAAGGTCGCCGTATTCATGAGAGCCCTGGGCCGCCCCAAGAAGAAACAGATTCTCGAGGTCGGCGGCGAGAACGCACGTGAGCGGGCTACGACGATCATCGACATGATTAGGACGCAGGTGATGGACATCGTCGGATCTGTCAACGACCCCGCCAAGGTCTCGGATGAGGACATGAAGGCCGTGAGGGCGATCGCCAAGGCGGCGCGCGACGGGCCTGCTGATGATGGGCCTGCTGACGGGCCTGATGATGGGCATGCCGAGGGGCCTGCTGACGGCGCTGCTGACGGGCCTGCTGATGACGGGCGTGCTGCTGACGGACCTGCTGCTGACGGGCCTGCTGCTGACGGGCCTGCTGGCGGGCCTGCTGACGGGCCTGATGACGGGCCTGATGACGGGCCTGCTGACGGGCCCGCTGACGGGCCTGCTGACGGCGGTGAGTGAAGGGCCTGGCGACGGCGGCGGCTGGGTCGCAGACTCGTAGGTGCATAGGCCGTAGCCGTGCGAGATGCGCGGGCGGCCCGAGGAGCGGTTGCAGACCGCTGGAGATATCGCTCGGTCGAGGCGCCTAGCAATATCAGAGACTTGCAGTCCTGAGCTCAGCGGTGGCATTGGATAACGAGGCGGCGGCATCGAATGTCGAAACGTCGGGCCGTGTAATCCAGGGTGTCGCGGCCGATGTGCCAATTGCGAGTGCATTGCGCCGTGGGCATCTCAGTGCTTATCCAATGCCACCCCTGAGCCCAGGACTGGCATTCGGTCCCGCGGGAATGCGACGTCGCGAAATCGACGAAGATGGGATCAAGAAGCCCAGGATATTTCCAGGGGTGCACCCCTGGATATCTCCTGGGCTTCTTGGCCCCATATGAGGGGGTTAGCCAACCCCGCGCTGCGAGAGTCATCCACTACAATGCGGCCTTTTCATTTTGCACGGCGGTGGCATCGGATACTGACCAGTCGGGCCGTGCAATCCAGGGTGTCGCGGCCGCCGCGCGAATTGTGAGTGCACTGCGACGTGGGCGTTGCATTCCGCCGCCTTGGACGATGTCAGGCAGTATGGTAGTGGCTGGCCCTCGCAGCGCGGGCTGACAAACCCTCACCCCTGGTAGTTCCTCGGGCGCCTGGACCCCATCTTCGACTGCGATTTCGCGCCACGGCATTCCCGCGGGACCGAACGAGGGGGATGGTGCGGACGAGGCCCAGGGGGAGGGTACGTACCCACCAGCAATAAGAATAGGTAGGTAGACACATGAAAGTAGAAAGGTGGACACATGAAGTATAAAGGCTGATCACACGCAACAATAACAATGACAACCACACCATCTCGATATTAAAAGTAATACGACACGTGACATGTATTGGGATCTTAAGGTCCAAACAGAGATACTTTCAACGAGCGGCGTGAACGTGGATGGGGAGCGCGGTGGGCTCAGGATACCCCCCCCAGGAGCCCACAGAGCGCCTCGCGGCCCTCGCGGAGCCTTTTGTGGAATGGTGCGAGCGGGCCCAGGGGCACACACATGAACACACACCTCCCAATATTCCCCATATGTTCTATAGTTTCTGGATGTTCGCCTTCTTCAACCACTTATCATGGCTTCTTTTATTTCTCCGAGAGGGGTTGGGCGATCCGCACGCGTACCACGATAATGGCATGAACATAAACGTTCGGAGGTCAGCTCGGATTTCTCAGTGCGGCGCGCGACGCGCCGACAGTCTGTCATATGACAGACGGGTCTGTCATATGACAGACGGGTCTGTCATATGACAGACGGGTCTGTCATATGACAGACCCCATTTGTCACGTTGCACGGCTGACTGGGATGCACGGCGAGCGCCGAAACAAGCAATCCGAGCGGACATCCAAGCGTTTATGCTCATGCGTTGTTTCACTCCGTTCGGTTCGTCTGCACGGCTGGGCCCAATCCGATCCGATCTCAACGCGCATTTCGCATCGTCGCCGCGGCTGGGCGCCCTCCGAAGCCTAAACGCGCTCATCGATTCGTCGCCACGGTTGGATCCCACTGGATCAAGTATCCTAGTCTGAACGCGCATCTCAAATCGTCGCCGCGGCTGGATCATTTTCGAATTTTTGGTCGGAGCGCGCATCTCGAATCGTCGCCACGGCTGGACCCCTTCCGAACACCTGGTCCGAACTATCGTCGCCACGGCTGGATTTGGCCATCTGACGCTGGCCGCGCGCGCCCCCCCATGCGCGCAGCGCGGCACCAGACAGCCAGCGCCGCGACGACGGCGGCCAGCACGGCCGCGGGCATATGGAAGGGCGGACCCGAGGGCCGCCAGGGGGAGCGGCGCTGAGAGCCAAGCGCCAGGGGGGATCGAGGAGCTGCGAGGAGCGAATGTCATCCGATACCTAAACATACGCACGCACACACTCACACACATATGTATATATATACATACATCTATGTATGTATATACACATATGTATACTTATGTCATATATATATATATGTATACTCACATATTTGTATAGTTGCTGTGTTTATGTGTATATGTATGTAATGTATGTATGTATGTATGTATGTATGTATGTATGTATGTATGTATGTATGTATTTTTATAACAAAAGAAAGCCGGAAAGCCGGAATCCTACAAATCTCCGCGCTTTTTTAGCAGGATCCAGGATTCTATCGCAGATCCCTACAAAATTGCGTTCGATATGACATGTCGCGTTTCTTTTAGCAGGATCCCCAAAAGAAAGCCGGAAACGAGCCTCAGGGTTATCCTATACGAACATTATGTTTCATGAACGAAATGTCCTATTCCACACACCTTATTACTTATATTTTCCCTATGCGATACGGAATCAACATGGCTAACGTTGTCGACGAAATCATCATTGCAAGGCTGTTCCGGCACGATAGCATGCAAACCCGCAGGCGCCTGTGGCGCGGCAGCCGCGAGGCCGCCTCGCAGGCGACAGCCGAGGCTGTCAGGGGCCCTTTTTCCAAGCCATCGAGTATCGGTAGGTCTTTCTCCTCCGCCTTCGTGTGAAACTTTTCCAGGGCGGTCAGTAGTGACTCGGAAAAACGCAGCGACGCCCGCGCCCCCTCGTCCTCCCCCACCCACCCCCTCCTCTTGCACGTCCAGAGCTACAGCGCGAGATCCCCAAGAACGAGCACGCCGAAACCGAACACCTTAGACCGCGGCCGTCGGTTCCGGCCAGGCCAGACAACCGACTCTTGCTTTCCTGGGGCAGGCGGGCCCCCACTGGAAAACCACTGCGGACCATCCTACGACCCCAAGAACCAACGCGGTCAGGTCGGCAAACCGTGCCCAACTCAACGCTTTTACCTCCCATACCCGTGGCCCCGCACACTTGGCACACATGGACTCCGCTGCGAAAGGCCAACTCGTCCTCCGCCTCCTCCGCCTCCTCCACTATTTCCTCTTATGTTTCCTCTTCCCCCTCCTCCTCGACCCGTCCGCGGCCCACCCGCGACCCATCCGCGACCCACCCCCGCGACGCATCCGCGACCCGCCCGCGACCCGCCCGCGACGCGCCCGCGACCCGGCCCGCGACCCACCCGCGACCCACCCGCGACCCACCCCGCGACCTACCCACATTGCGTTAACGAAAACATCGGCGCCTGCGGCGAGCTCGCTGCACGACCTGCGACGCCTGCGGCGGCCTTCTTCAGAGCCTCGCAGATTGCCGACGCCCCCGCCGCCCCCGTCACTTTTTATCCGCAACTGCGGGGTGCTACGTAATCTCATATAACATGTACCGGCGCTCACGTCGCTACTGGGTGGGCCGACGCACGCACGGTGCTTGCATGTCGGGGCGGCGTCGATCGAGGACCGAACGATGAGGATCGATCGGAGGTCGATATTCGGGGAGGCAGGTCGACGATCGACGATGATCGGGAACCAGAGAAATGGAAGTGGAGGAGGGAGATCGACAGGTGGAGGGAAGACCGAGGATCGCGGAGAATCGAAGCGGCACCCAGGGACCCATGCGGAGACATCCGGGTCCAGGAGCAGCAGCAGGAGGCGGGATCGCGGGAGGAAACCAGGAAATCCCAGAAGCGAAATGCAAGCCAGATGGCGTCGGAGGCTCGCGCCGCTTCGCGAACGCATCGCCAGCGCAGCTCGATGGAGACAGATTCTCACCACGCCGACGGTGAAGATGCACCGGCGGCTTCGCCACTGCGCCTCGATCCGCCCACCGCGCCCGCCTTTCCGGGGCGCCTCCAGCGGGGATGGGGGTGCGTGTGTGTGGGGGGGGGGGGGGGCAGAGGCGGAGAAGGGAGCACGACGAGCAAGAGGACCAGAGAGAGAGAGAGAGAGAGAGAGAGAGAGAGGAGAGAGAGAGAGAGAGAAGAAGAAGAGAAAGAGAGAGAGAGAGAGGAGAAGAGAGAGAGACGAGAGAGAGTAGAGAGAGAGAGAAGAGAGAGAGAGAGAAAAAAAAAGAGAGAGAGAAGAGAGAGAGAGAGAGAGAGAGAAAGAAAAAGAGAGAGAGAGAGAGAGAGAGAGATAAAGAGAGAGAGAGAGAGAGAGAGAGAAAGAGAGAGCGGACAAGTAGGCGGACCAGGGTCCGTCCGCGAGGCGCACTGCGGTGCGACAACTCGCCAAGCACTATTAGCGGCGGTGCAGCCTTTAGATACGAGGGCGGGCAACAAAAACCCCCTCCCCCGGCGCAGTGCGACAGACGCTACAGACGGCGGACAGACGGTGAAGATCTCACCTGTCAGACCGCGTGAAGAAAGAGGCCCCAACAAGGAAGGCGACGTGCTGACACGTGGCTAGGCGGCTTGGCAGACCGCCAGTTGGGCGCTTGGCCGCAAAGCGGCGCGCAGGGACGGGGCACCCCCCGCCCCCACGCCCTGACACCGTGGACGCGGAGCCACGCGTACTCACGGGCAGGCAGAAAGGAGGAAATTAGCGCGGGGCACCAGGTGGAACGCCGCGGAGCGATGACAGCATAGCTTGGATAGGGAGTGACGGCACGGCACCATCGGACGAGGGCGTCAGCAGCTCGGCGAAGGCTCGCCCGGCGCTGTGGAGGCGCTGGAGCAAAGGGCCTTGACGGGCTTGAGCAGCGGCGAGGTCCGCGGCGAGAGCAGCACACCTCTGCTGAAGAGCGGCCATAGCCTGGGACAGCTCGGTTTCGCGGTCGGTGAGGGGCGGCTGCTCAGTGCCAGCGGCCGCGGGCCTCGTGGCAGGGACGAGGTCGGTGCGCCTGGCCAGGTGGTGGACTAGCGTAGTACGGCACCCCGTGTGCTGACGGCCGTCACCCTTGAGAGGTGACTGGAGGGTAACACGCGGCCCCAGGGCTGGAGCCGCTAGGGCCACGCCCCGTGAGGTCGGAAGAGCCGCATCCTCTCGCCCAGCAACAATGGGAGCATGGACGGGGTGCGACGGCCTGACTGGCTCGGTGCCCTGCGGGGGGGCTGAAGCCGCCCCCGCGGGCTGGCGCTGGTGGGGGGGCGGAGTGGTTGGCACGGTAGGACCAATCATGATGCCATGCGAGGGCTCTGAGGTCGGCCGCGTAGTAGGGTGGCGTCTCAATAGGGCGGCATGGTCGGCAGCGTGGGGTGTCGGCGGAGCGTCGTCAATGCTGCCACTCAGTCCGAGGGGGTCAACCAGGTCATCGTCGGTGTCTTGACGGTGGGCGACAT
>CAUYUJ010022240.1:56572-84072 GCA_963575745.1 Prorocentrum cordatum
ACGACCATTCGCACATCTACATCTACTACTACTACTACTACTACCACTACTACTACTACTAGTACTACTACTACTACTACTACTACTACTACTACTACTACCACTAATACTACCACTACTGCTACTACTACTACTACTACTACTACTACTACTACTACTACTACTACTACTATACTACTACTACTTTACTCCTAGTACTACTAGGTACTAGTACTAGTACTAATACTAGTACTAGTACTAGTACTAGTACTAGTACTAGTACTAGTACTAGTACTACTACTACTACTACTACTACTACTACTACTACTTCTCACTTCCCATCCTTTCAGAAAGCAACAGGGCGAGGACAGGAGAAAGGGAGCGGGGAACTTCGGGAAAAAAAGGTATGGTCAGCGGGGGCCAGCGTGGACGACCACGGAGCCGACACTGCGCTTCGGCGAGGGTCCCAAGACGAACTCCGACGGTGCCAGGTTGCCTAACAGCGCACTGAAACGGCCCAAGGAAAGATAAGAAACACGCGAGACTCCCAAAACGCCCCCAAAAGCCATCCCAGGCGCTTCCAAGAGGCCCCCCATCGGAACCAACAATGGAGGAAGAAGACCAGGAAGGGAGGAGGACGACGACGAACACTAGCACTGATACCCCGACACGAAGCAGAAAAGCGTGTGAACGCTTGCGGTTCCCAGGCCTCGGAGCACGATGTGCACGGAATCCGGTGGGTTCCTCGAGCAATCACAACCCAAGGGTGCCAGGATGGCTCGGTCGCGGGAGGTGCTGCAGGCAGCTGGACAAGAGAGGGGTGAGAGGGGCACGGAACACTGGGTAGCGCTGAAGACACGGTTGCAGCGTGTGGCGAGGAATCTATACAACGGAAGGGCTATGTGATCCTACCTGGCCGGAAGATTAGGAGGTCGCATAGCAATAAAGGACCATAGGCGCTTCTGCACACGAAGGGCACAGAGGAGTAACAATGCTCCTAAAGCCCCGAACGCACTGCACTGCACTATGGCCACACATATTGTCGCCTCTCCTCGTCCTCCGCCGTTTCCGGGCCCCATCCTGCTACTACTCCGCCCAATCTCCCTGCGCTATCTGTCCCTCCTCATCCGCTTCATGCGAATTCCCGTCCTCCTCGTTTTGCTCTTCCTTCTCCTTCCCGTTATCATTACGCTTCTCCTCCTCCACTTCCTCCTCCGCCTTCTCCTGCTTCTCCTCCCTACCCCAGCTCTACCCATTGTCCACATGATCGGGGCGATGCTATACTCATGTCCTACATCCAGCACGTCCTGGCAGTAGTAGTCGAAGTAGTAGTAGTAGTAGTAGTAGTAGTAGTAGTAGTAGTAGTAGTAGTCGTAGTAGTAGTAGTAGTAGCAGCAGCAGTAGTAGTAGTAGTAGTAGATGCAGTAGCAGTAGCAGTAGCAGTAGCAGTAGCAGTAGCAGTAATAGTAGCAGCAGCGATCGTAGTATTAGTAGTAGTCGTTGTAGTAGTAGTAGTAGTAGTAGTAGTAGTAGTAGTAGTAGTAGTAGTAGTAGTAGTAGTAGTACTAGTCATAATAGTAGTAATAGTAGTAGTAGTAGCCGTCGTCGTAGTCGTAGTAGTCGTAGTAGTCGCAGTAGTAGTAGTAGTAGTAGTAGTAGTAGTAGTAGTCGTAGTCGTAGTAGTGGTAGTAGTAGCAGTAGTATTGGTAGTAGCTATAGTAGTAGTAGTAGTAGTAGTAGTAGTAGTAGCGGTAGTGGTAGTAGTAGTAGTAGTAGACACAGTCACAGTAGTAACACTAGTAAGTTGTACAAGACATTATACTAATATGTCGTAGTAGTAATAGTAGTCGTAGTAGTAGTAGTAGTAGTAGTAGTAATAGTCGTAGTAGTAGTAGTAGTAGTCGTAGTAGTAGTAGTAGTAGTAATCCTAGTAGCAGCAGTCGTAGTAGTCGCAGTAGTAGTAATAGTAGTAGTAGTAGTAGTAGTAATCGTGAAAGTAGCAGTAGCAGTAATCGTCGTGGTGGTATATAGTAGCAGTAGTAGTAGTAGTAGTAGTAGTAGTAGTAGTAGTATCAGTCGTAATAGTAATAGTAGTAGTAGCCGTAGTCGTAGTAGCCGTAGTCGTAGTAGTAGTAGTAGTAGTACTGGTGTTGTGCTATTAGCAGTGGTTGTAGCACTACTTCCAATACTAGTACTAGTACAAGTTCGGGTATTCGTACAAATTCTAGTGCCAGTACCCGCGGTAGTAGTAGTAGTAGTGGTAGTAGTAGTAGTAGTAGTAGTAGTAGAGGTAGTAGTAGTAGTAGTAGTAGTAGTAATAGTAGTAGTAGTAGTAGTACTAGTAGTAGTAGTAGTAGTAGTAGTGGTAGAAGTTTTAATGGAAATCGTCGTACTGAAAGGAGTAGTAGTACCAGTAGTGGTAGTAGTAGTAGTCGTCGTCGTCGTCGTCGTCGTAATAATAGGAATGGTGGTCGTAATAGTAGTCGTGGCAACAATAGTACGAGTAAACATCACACTAGTAGTAATCGTAGTAGTAGTAGTAGTAGTAGTAGTAGTAGTCGTAGTCGTAGTAGTGGTAGTAGTAATAGTAGTAGTAGTAGTAGTAGTAGTAGTAGTAGTAGTAGTCGTAGTAGTAGTAGTAGTAGTAGTAATAGAAGTAGTAGTAGTAGTAGTAGTAGTAGTAGTAGTACTAGTAGTAGTAGTAGTAGTAGTAGTAGTAGTAGTAGTAGTAGTAGTAGTAGTGGTGCTAGTGGTAGTAGTAGTAGTAGTAGCAGTAGTAGTAGTAGTAGTGGTAGTAGCAGTAGTAGTAGTAAGGTTGTCCGGAGTTCTTGTTCTGCGTAAAAAAAAGTGGGACAGGTGTGAGGGCCCAGGTTCGGCTTCGGAAGCGCGCGCAACAAAAGAACAACAAATCCAACTACGCGTTGCAATAATGATCCCAATGGAAAATGGAGCGCCTCTGGATTTCAAGGAGAACAAGCGTTCTGCTTACAATGAGAGCGAAGCGTATCTGGGTTCCACGGAAAACCTGACTGTTCCATTTAATAATAATATAAAAAGGAAAGCGGATCGCATCTGGATTACATGGGCAACAATTTTTTCATGTACCATGTTAAGAAAAACCGTTCATGGAAAATGGAGCACACCTGGCTTCCACGGAAAACCATGTGCGATCTAAAACCGGAGGAACCCGACGGAATCAGAAGGACCCTGGCGAATCGTAAAGAAACAAAACAATATGGGGAATACTCAAGGACCTGGCAGATTTTTTCTGTAAAAAACAAACAAGTCCCGACGAATCCTGACGAGTCATCAGGCACCCTCAGGAATATAAAGAGGTCTGGGTGAATCCTGGAACCTTATCGAAAATTCCGTCGAACCTTTGTGCATCAAGAAGACTCGTTGGGAATCTGGGGGGGCCTGAAAAATTCTGCAGAAACCCAAAAACAGAAGGAATCCTGAAACGCCCAGAAGAATCCGAACGACACAAACAACCCAAACAAACTAGCAAGAATTGAACGGACTCCCGGGGAAACCAAGGGCCTTAACCCTTGGGGCACCCAGGGGAACCCCAGGGACCCCCAGGGAAACCCCAGGGATCCCGAGGGAAACCCTCGGGATCCCCAGGGGCATCCTTGGAATCCCTTTGGAAACCCCGCGGATCCTTTGAGATCCCAAGCAGATCGCCAAAGAAATCTAAGGGGTCATTGGGCATCTTGGACGGTCCCAAGGGAAACCTGACCCTTGGGGGTTCTTAGCGGACCCCGAGGGAAACCTTAAGGATCCCTAGAAATCCCGAGCGGATCCCCAGGGCCCTACGGGGACCCAAGCGCATCCTTAACAGATCCTCGGGGAAGCCCGAAGGATCCTTCGGGGTCCTACGCGGATCCCTTGTGGAACCTTCGGGGTTCTCCGGGATCCTGAGTGGATTCCCATGGGAACCGCAGGTATCCCACGGCGGATGCTTTTCGGATCCTGAAGGAAACCTTAGCGAACTCCACAAGAACCCCCAGGATTCCTCAGGCCTCGAGTCGCAAGACGTGGGCCCCATATTGCCAGAGTACTGATAGAAATAATAGTAGCAGTCGTAGTGGTAGCAGTTGTAATAGAAGTAGTAGTAGTCGTCGCCGTCGCCGTCGTCGTCGTCGTCGTCGCCGTCGTAGTAGTAGTCGTAGTCGCAGTCGTAGCCGTAGTAGTAGTAGTAGGCTAGGGGGGGGGGGGACCCCCCTGTCGGTCCTTCGCTGCGCAGCGTTGCCCATACCTGCTTGTAGCTCTACGCTTTCGGTTTTCGCTTTGCCAGAGATGCAGTTCTGATCTCATCATTCCATTCCTCCCGCGCCCTGATTCGCATCGGGGCGCAAGGCTCTACCATTCCTTCTCTCCCATGTCCTGGTTCTGGATTATGAGAAATACAGAAGTAACGCAGACAACTATGCTTGTTGCAACCCGCGTTAAGGCGAATGCAATATAACATCCGTAAGCTGTTTCTAGTACTGGCTTTCATAATTGATCACATAAGATCCTGAGCTATAGTGGCCCTTCATTCTTCAAGCAACGCAAAACCGTTGCCTCTGACGGCATCACACACACGACTCGGTTCTCCCTGCCGCAACGGTCAAACATTGTCTTGCGAGCACGAGTTTGATAGGTAAAGTAGATTTTCGGGTCGATTTCCTGTTGCTCCCCGTGCTCAGAGACGTTCGCGGGTTCTTCGTTCCTCATGCGTCGGCCAGACAGTAGCCCATGACGGCATCAAACACACGACTCCGCTCTTTATGCTGCAGAGGTCAAACATGGCTCTTGTGAGCGCGAGTTTGATAGGTGAAGTAGATGTTTGGGTCGATATACTGTTGCTCTCCGTTATCAGAGACGTTCGCGGGTTCTTCGTTCCTCAAGCATTGGCCAAACAGTAGCTTTTGATGGCATCAAACACACGACTCGGCCCGTGCTGCTGCAGAGGCCAAACATGGCTCGTGCGAGCACGAGTTTGAAAGTAAAGTAGATTTGTGGGTCGATTTCCTGCCGCACCCCGTTCCCAGCGGGAAAATCCGAAGGATAATCTTTCCACGCAGCCCCAGGAGGCCACAGGCAGCCCTCGAGATTCTCAGTTGTATCAGAAGCCCTCGCCCGTTTCCTGAAGACCGAGCACGCGCGGAATCCGTCCGTGGTGGATCATGTCGGAGAAGGCCCCTTTGACACATGAGGAACTCGAAATCGACTCACAATTTCTCCAACGACGCCCCTCGTGGTCTAGACGCCACCTTTTTTCGAGCTTCATCCTGATAGGTTCATAGCAGAGGCGGCTTCAAGCTGTACGTATGAAGCAAAATTGCACACGGCGGCAAAGCGACACCGCTCGTTCTTGCCCTGTGCACCGGGAGAAACACATCTACTCGCTATCCGAGCCCTCGCAGTCAGACAAGGAACGAGATCGCGAGCACGACCGCGGGGGCATGCCCGGCGCCACCTGCTTCAGGATGTGGTTCAACTTGCGGTTCTGATACGACAAGTCCTCGATCGTCACCCTAGACGCAGCGAGCTCGCTCCGCGAAGTCTCGTTCTCGGCCGCCTTCGCGTCCAACTCCCCGCTCAGGTCTTGGCGCAGCGCGCGGTTAATGATCTTCTCCTCCATGTCCTCGTCGCCCGACTCTTCCTTCTCGTCGTCCGATTCCTTCTTCTCGTCGTCCGACTCCTTCTTCTCTTCGCTCTCGTCGGAGCTGCTGCTGGAGGCGTCGCTGTCCTTCTCGACGCCGTTGCCCTCGCCCTTCTCGTCGCTCTCGCCGCCTCCGCGGCCTCCATTGCACTCGTCGCCGCCTCCGGATGCCTCTGGGCGAGACTCATCATCCTGCGCCGCCGCCACCCCCTGCGCTGGCGGCGGCGGCTGCGGCGCATCTCCTGCTGCCGTCGCCGGCCCCGCGCGCGGATGCGGCAACGTCAGCGCGGGCGCCGTCAACGCTAACTGAACTGATTCTGTCCATCCCCGCTTCTTCTCGGCATGCCAAGTTTGAAACCTCGGCCAGCCCTGCCGCTGCCACTTTCCGCCTTTGGACGGCCCCCCCGGTGTCACTCCCAGATAGCGTTGTAAGTTATCACGCTGGATTATGATGGCGGCGTTGTCAACATTGCGCTTGGAGACGTGCATCACCCACGACTCCGACCTCGCCGTCTCGCGGATCTCTGCCACCGTCGGCACGCCCAGAATCATGTGAACCTATAGGAGACTAGCTAAAAAATCGTTGCAAGCAAGTGGTCAGGAGGATTTCCAAAAAAATGCGTTTGGTAAGTACAAATCCAAACGCTGTCTCCGCGCATTGATTTTGCAACGATTTTCAATCAGCCAATCCTGCTGCGGGTCGGCGCGAGCTGGCGGCGCGGCGCCGCCGAAGCCGAAGTGAAAGCTCCCGCCGTTGGCGTGGAGCTCCAGCCCCCCGGCCACCAACGTTGCCTGCTGCATGTCTGGCGCGAGCGATCGCGCTAAGCACGCGCGCGTGTCTGGCGTGAGTCAAAATGCCAAGCACGCACACTTGAGCCTATGACGACCACACGGAGTTGGTCGAGAGAAAATACGAATGAGCGAGGAGAAGAAACATGAGTCATACGCTGGGCAAGTAAGAGGATAACGGAGGAGCGGAACATGATTCTATACGATTGAATCTGCTCGTCTCAGCGTCTCTGACAAACCCAGAGAGACGCCAAACGCACTAACAAAGGATCACCGATAGCTGTCCAGGGCACAGTAGGGTATCTTCATTTCCCCTGTCCTCTTCTTCCTATTCCTCCTCCTCATTCTCCATATCCTCCTTCTCATCCTCCCCCTCTTTTCCTCCACTATGCTTTCAATAAGTTTCACATTCCGATTCATTCGATTGATTATACAATCGATGGTGGTTCTAAGATCTAAGATCTAAGATTTCTGAACAAGTCTTCTTGAAATCTTAGATCTTAACTCTGAGCACGCAGCCAGATTGAAGATCAAATCTGGGTCGGATCACCAGGAAAGAAGCCACGGTTCTAAGATTTCTGGAAAAAAGTCCCCCTGTAATCTTACATCTTAGATCTTAGAACCACCATCGATTGTAGATTCAATCGATTGAATCGGAAGGGGGTTCAATGGATTGAATCGGGAAGTGGGGGGTCCCCCCCCCTAGCCTAGTAGTAGTAGTAGTAGTAGTAGTAGTAGTAGTAGTAGTAGTAGTACTAGTAGTAGTAGTGGTAGTAGTAGTAGTAGTAGTAGTAGTAGTAGTAGTAGTAGTAATAACAGTAGTAGTAGTAGTAGTAGTAGTAGTAGTAGTTGTAGTAGTAGTAGAAGTAGTACTAGTAGTAATAGTAGTAGTAGTAGCAGTGGTAGTAGTAGTAGTAGTAATAGTCGTAGTAGTCATAGTAGCCGTAGTAGTCGTAATCGTATTCGTAGTAGTAGTAGTAGTAGTAGTAGTAGGAGGAGTAGGAATAGAAGTAGGAACAGGATTAGTAGTAGAAGTAGTAGTAGTAGCCGTAGGAGCAGTAGCAGCAGCAATAGAGGTCGTAGTCGCAGTCGTAGTCGTAGTAGTAGTAGTAGTGGTGGTAGTAGTAGTAGTAGCAGTAGTTGTAGTAGTAGTAACAGTAGTAGTAGTAGTAGTAGCAGTAGTAGTAATAGTAGTAATCGTAGTAGTAGTAGCAGTAGTAGTCGTAGTCGTAGTAGAAGTAGTAGTAGCCGTAGTCGTAGTCGTAGTCGTAGTAGTAGTAGTAGTAGTAAAGTAGTAGTAGTAGTAGTAGTAGTAGTAGTAGTAGTAGTAGTAGTAGTAGTAGTAGTAGTAGTAGTAGTGCTAATAATAACAATAGTCGTGCTAGTCGTGGTACTCGTGCTAGTCGTAGCCGGCGCCGTAGTAGTAGTAGTAATGACAATAGTCGCAGTTACACGAGTAGTTGTAATAGCAATAGTCGCCGTAGTAGCAGCAGTAGTCGTAATAATTGTAGTAGCAGTGGTCGCAGTAGTAATAGCATTAATACTGAATGATAAGAGTAGTAGAAATACAAATACGAGCCGTAGTAGACAGTAGTCGTCGTAGTAGTAGTCGTAGCAGTAGTAGTCGTAGTGATAGCACTCGCCGTCATAGTAGTAGTAGTAGTAGTAGTAGTCGTAATAGTAGTAGTAGTCGTAGTAGTAGTAGTAGTAGTGGTTGTGGTAGTAGTAGTAGTAGTAATAACACTCGTAGTGGTAGTACTAGTAAAAATAGTGGTCGTAGCCGTAGTAGCCGTACTCGTAGTAGCAGTAATCGTAATTGCAATCGTAGTAGCGGTAGTGGTAGTAGTCGTGGGGCTACAAGTAGTACGAGTAGTAATAGTCGTAGTCGTAGTCGTAGTTGTAGTAGCGAAAATCACCATCAGCATCATCAGCAACAACAGTGCCAGCATCATCATCACCATCCGTGTCGACATCAGCGTATCAGCATCATCATCAGCATCAACATCATCACGATCATCAGCTGCCTCATCACCATCAGCATGATATGTCGTCATAGTCCTCCGTCTCATCATCAGAATTGCCATCATCAGCAGTATCATCACCACCACCATCTGTATCAACATCAGCATCGTCATCATCGACATCATCAACATTACAAAACCAGCATCATGATATATCATCATCCCCCTTCTCATCACCATCATCATGATAATCGTCATCATCAGCAGCAAAGTCATGATTATCATCATCATAGTCATCACCAGCACCATCGTCATCGCCACCATCGTCTCACCATCGTCGCTGTCATAATCGACTTCACCACCATCATCATCATCAGCATGATCATGTTATTCCAAGTCATCGCGATCTGCATCGTCATCGTCAACTTCACCATCCTTTTCACCATCATCATCATCAGCACCATCAGCAGCAGCATCGTCGTCACCGTCGTCATCGCCATCGGCATCGTAATCAGCTTCATCAAAAGTAGTAGTATCGGCATCGTCGACTTTACGTTCATAACCACAAATCGAAGTATCAACGTTGCCATCGTCGTCACCATCAGCACCATCATAGTCCGCCGACCCCTTGTGGGTCTCTAGGCGTGTGACATAATTCCCCCCCATAACCCCCCCCAGGGACCCTAAACCAGAGATTTGACCCCCCCGGCCCCGGGGCACCCACCGCCGAACGCGCCATGGGGGAGCAAAAGGCCCCAAAACATGCCAAAAGCGCACAAACGGGCAGACGCGAAGGTCCAAAAAGGCCCCAAGAGGCCTCCAAAACAGCCCACGAGGGCCCCGAGACGCCAAACGAGCGCTCCAAGACGCCCAAGATGGCCCAAGGACGGGCTAAGAGGCCTCGTAGACGGCCCAAAAAGTCCCCACGACGCCCCAAGAGGCCTCCAAGATGCGCCCCAAGAGGGCCCCTAGACGCAAACATTGGCCCATTCCCTTTGTGAAACGTAGAATTTTCACAAATTCGCCTTGTGGGTTTTCCGATGCTCCCAGACAGCCCGAAGAGGCCCCCAAGACCGCCCCAAGACGGCCCAAGAAACCTCCAAGAGGACCCCAAGATAGCCCAAGAGGGTCCCAAGACGGCCCAACAGGCGTCCAAGACGGCCCAAGAGTGGCCTCCAAGAGAGCTCAAAATGGTTCCAAGAGGGCCCCAAGACAGCCCACGAGGGCGCCAAGACGGCTCAAGGGGCGCCGAAAACGGCCCAAGAGAGCCCCGAAAACGGCCCCAAGAGCGCTTCAGGAGCGCTCCAAGTGACTTCCAAGACAGCTCAACATGGTCCAACACGGTCCAAGAGCGATCGAAGACGCCCGAGATGGCCTCCAAATGGCCCAAGACGCCCCCAAGAGGCCTCCAAGATGCGCCCCAAGAGGGTCCCTAGACGAAACAAGTTGCCCATCTCCTTCGTAAAACGTATAATGTTTCACAAATGCGACTCGCGGGCTTTCCGACGCTCCAAGACGGCCCAAGAGGCCCCGAAGACCGCCCCAAGACGGCCCAAGAGGCCCCCAAAACGGCCCCACGACGGCCCAAGATGGCCCCAAGACGGCCCAAGAGGTCCCCAAGACGGCCCAAGAAGGCTCCAAGACGGCACCAAGAGGGGCCCAAGAGGGCCACCCAAAATTCAAAAATCAAACTTTCCGCCCCCGCGAGCCCCAGGGGGCCCCAAGAGTGCCCCAACAGGCCGCCAGAGGCCTCCAAGAGGCCGCCAAGACGCCCCAAGGAGCCCCCAAGAGGCCCCCAGGAGGCCCCCAGATACCCAGACGCTTCCGTATTGCGAGCCGCCAAGCCAACTGCAATGCACTCCGCGCATACAGCCATACTCTTCCTCGCGACGTGCTCACTACTTTGCTCGGCGCTAATGTGCTGCTGCCGCGCGAACTGTTTCGTGCGCGCTGCGAACATCAACGGCCTCTTCACCCGTTTCGACTCATCTGCCACATCTTTCGCGGTGATGCCTCGCTGATCACAGCTTCCGCACACTATTTTTGTTCCTTTCGTCTTCCGGTGGTCCTCCACTTGGTTGCGGGTCGAAAGGCCGACCTCCCAGAAGGACACCCCGCACCCGGCTGAACAGCACGCAAGGCGCTCGCAAAACACGCCCCAGACCACCGGCATCACGCAAACATTTGGACCCCCTACGTATCTGCCACCACCCGCGCGCGACACCGCACCCGCACACAAGACGCCGCTGGCCAGAAACTCCTGGCCTCGCAACACGCACAGAAGGGGTCGGCGGATGTGGCGAAAGCCTGTAGAATCGTAGTCACCAGAATCATCATCACCACCATCATCGCCATCAATTTGCAACCCTTCACGATCTTCCCATTGCAATGGCTACTCGTTCTCCTCCTCGTTCTGCTGCCTCTGCTGCTCCCATCTGGTATGTGTCTATGTTCCTGCCGATGTTCCCCTGCACCCCGCCCTCGCCGCCGTCGGCGCCCTCCTCTCCTTCCTCCCTCCCTCCGCCTCCTTCTCATCATCCGCCTTCAAACAATCGCCATGCTTACCTCATCTTATCGTCCTCTTCCTTCTCGTACTTATTGTCCTCTTTCTCGTCCTTCTCGTCCTCCTTATTGTCCTTGCGTGTTCCTCTTTCTCGTCCTCCTCCTCCCACTCGCCATGATTACCTCATCTTCCTCCTCGTCCTCCTCCACATCGGTCTCCTCCACTCGGCGCGGACGAAACTGGGGGTCTCCTTCTCTCGGGGCGGGCGCATGGGCAGGGGGGGAAACAGAGGGGGGGATCCGCTGCGTGCAGCCGACTTGCCCAGCGCCTTAAGGCTCAGGGATCAGCTGCACGCGGCAGATTCCGCAATCCCTCTTTCCCCAGACCCCCCGTTTCCGTCCGACCCTATCCTTCTCCTCCCCCGACTGCCCCCCCCATACGGGAATAAACAACATGAGTTACACTAGAGAACAAACCCAATCAGTGGACGGTTTTCGCTGAAGAGATCGACCGGGGACCCAGGGGCCGGGGAAGCCCTGAACCAATAACCGGGAATCCGGGAACCCGGAGCCAGGAGTCGAAAGTGACTATGGTAAGTCAAATAGCATCCGATTCCATCGACATCGGATGGCAAATAGCGTCCGGTATCGTACTGAGGCTGTTCAGTAAGAGGAATGGACGGATAAGATAGGATAAGATCGATGTAATGATCTTTCCAGCACATAGCGAACACTCGCGGTGTCCGGGCAAATAGGGCGCGCGTGCCTTGAGCCGAAGGCAACGGCGCGCGAGCTATACTCCCGATTCTATATAACACCCCCCAAAGAGCTACCCTTTTAAGTCGGGAAGGGGAGGAGACGGAGAGCATAGCCGCGCAGCCATTAGGCTCTACAAAGACCGGGCGCGCAACTGTTTGCAAGAAAACAGTGCGCACAGACTGGCCTAACACCAGACTGTAAGGCGAGTTTCCGCGCAAGGGATTTCACGCAAATACGAGACAGCCCCTTGACTGGTAAAGGGCTATCGGCCCGGCTAGAGATAAGCCAAACGGGCCATACCTCACCGAGCAAACGGGTATTAAGGCAAAGAGCCTGAATCGCATTGAACAGGCCCGTTACCAAGCGTGAAATGTAAGGCTCGTTTCCGAGCACCTAGAAGGGCGCCTCTGTAGTAGGCGCCCATGCTGGCAAATTGGACCGCGGGGGCAACAAGGACAGACTAAAATTGATTAGACTTAGGCTTGTTTCTGTCCTCGGGACCCCGAAAGGGAACAAACTGCTTCACGTCATACTTACATGACTGGTTGCCTGGCATCACTTCCAAAAGCAACTCCCGATCGATGCTCCCCTTTGTATGCCCATCTGCGGTCATATCTCTAGTATCACACCACTGCACGTTATGCACTATACCTATATCCATGAGCTCACGTATCCAGCTGATATGTCCAGGCAAGGTCCGTTCCGTCGGTATCTTAAGATCCCTGCTGGATAGCGATTTATAAACCGACTCAGCGTCTATGGTAAGGGATACTTTAATGGCTAGGCCCCCAACTTCACGCATATCTCGTAGTTGTCGTGGAGCCAGAGCCCCTGCCTTGAGCTCGTGGAGAGTGATGGGCGTAGGGTAACACTCATCAAGGTTGTGTGCAGCTGCGAGTGCCTCAGCGGCATAGCTGGACCCCACCTGCAGTCGGTGTGATTTGCATAGTCCGTCACAGAGGTGAACGACGGATTTGCCTTGAGGCGAGTTTCCTCGCCTTAGTACGTGGGCCCCGCGTATGCCATAGCCCTTGGTCACATCGTCCTCCTCCCCGGCGAGCTTCCGATGCCCCGAATCACTGTGTATGTCAACTTCATTCCTCGGCTTCATCCGAGGGAAGGTGATGCGTTTCGGGCTGCTGATCAGCTTTCGCGTCACAGCATTCAGTCGTCTGACTTGTAGGTTGGTGGGCTCTTGGATTTTCTGGAGAGAGACCGCGTATACCATGAGCCAGACTTGGGTAAGAAGGGCATAGGCGAGGGTTCCCCGCAAGCTGACGAACATGTCGGTGATGAGTTTGGTGGCTTTGGCATCGGCCGCCGCTTCTGTAAGTTCTGGGTGTGTGATAGGACGTAGTTGTTTGATATACTCGTCCTGATCCATGATCACATCCCCTTGGTCATTCTTAGTGTAGCGAACGGCGCAGTTCGTATATGAGTGTTTGTTAAGCTTGCATGTGCCAAACACCTTTTCGACACGTTGTACATAGTCGTCTATATTGTTCTCTAGGCCTGTCATATTAATGTCATCGACATGATTTGCCGTTAACAAATCTTGGCTGAATTCAAATTCAGGATCATAACTTGTCGGCGCAAGGCCCATAGCTCGTGTGGTCGTACGAAGCTTGAGAGAGAACGCTCTTGGGGCGTCCTTTGTACCCGTTCCTGGCTTGAGGCACCTGAGGCAGCGTCGGCTTTCGTCATGAGATGAAAAGCCGGGCAGTGCACGAAGTACCTGGGCACTTCCCGGTGGAAGAGCGAAGCAAACCATGCGAGTCTCCTCGCCGGTGGCATGGGCAAGTTCCTCATAGGTCAAACCCTTGAGGAACGCTTTGTCAATATCCATGGATGCTAAGATCCACTCTGGATGGCACGCCGCCTCACTTGCCAGGAATCTCTGGGACTGCCTTCGAGCGGTTCCCGAGAAGGTTTCCACATCGAAAGCCTCAGTGTCCATAAATCCACGAAGGACAAGTCTGAGACGGATGGCTTTAACGTTCTCGGTACCTACCTTCACAAACTTCCACTTATATACATATCTGGATGTCATGATGTTGGAAGCTTTGGAAAATCACCCATCTCAAAGCACCGGTTATCAAGCCAGATCTTGAGTTCAGTGTACAAAGATTCACTAACCTCTTTCGGGTGTGCTGCTATGTCGGTTTTGCTGAGTAGGTCGTCTTCCTTGACTACCACAGCACGTTTAGCAGCAGAGGACACAGGTACTCTCATCGTTGCGACCATATCAGTGTCGAGCTGTGCAAGTTGAGTCTGATCCAACACTTCCTTTGACATTTCTGATGTAAAACATAACTCAACATAGGGACCATCTTCATCACTGTCAAGAGAGTAGCCCTCGCCAGGTGTGGTTGAGCATTGAGAGACTAGACAGGGCTCTTGTGGTTCAGGCTCGTCTCCGAGCGTTTCTGACAATACGATATCTTCTTCGTCCACAGATGCTGAAACCAAAACACATTGGTCGGGCAGCATGGTTGTTGGGACGCAGTAGAGATAATCGTCGGTAGTCGTCGTGGGATGAAGGTCCATACGTAACTCGTCGTACCACTCTTCCAGCATCATGGCTTCGATATTATGTTCCTCGTTATCTTCACAGATTGTCGACAGACGGCCTTCACTTGGCGATGAAGCACCTGGGGTGTCTGGTGGAGGCCTGCTTCCAGGCGAATCGTGTTCTCCAGACGTGGTGCCCGAGTGCTGATACTTGGCCAGGTCGTCGTGAAATCCTAAGGAAGGAACATGTGAGGTCAAGCATTGGATGAGTCTGGAATGAATGCTACCAGTGATTTGAGAAATGTTCAGGCCAGTGCCCACGCACTCATAATAGTGGAAGTCTGGGCTAACATCATTGTCGTAGTGGATCAGAGTAGACCCGGTGGCGTACTTTACTGCAGGTAGACATGACACACTTTTGGCCAATCTAACTGCTACTACGTGTTCTACTCGGAAATAGTTTCGCACGAGATACTGTAGTGCAAGATGTACGCGCGGGTGAAACTTGCTGTCGTCTGAAAGAGTGAGGTTTCCCTTGTAGGCTGGGATGTAGCCAAAGACTTTGGCAGGTCTCCCTGCGCCGAGGTGTGCCACATACATAAGGACTGTTTGCATGACCATACTATCCATGCCAAGTTCCGGTGCGAGGAGACATTCAATGTATAGCGTGTGACGAGCATCAGGATACATCACAATTACCTCACGAGATCCTGCCTTGACAACGATGTGTCCTCTTTCAGGCACGTTACGAATCACAGGGAATGGGCCGTTCCAGCCTCCATGATCGCCCTTAGTGGCAGTGGGTCGATGGTAGTCGACCAGATCCCCTGCCGAGTAAAGGCGAGCACCATCTGGAGCCGTTCAAGCCCTGAGGTCACGATTTGTCTTGGCCACAGCCGTGGCTTGAGTGATTGCTTCTAGGCTAACTTCCCTCACGCGACGTTCTCGTTCATGGCCTGATGTCTCGGGCCCCTAGGGAAAGTCAAGGGTGCCGAGGTCAGGAAGAAAGGAGGGCTGGCGTCAGGTGCGTGCTTGGCATGGCGATACTCCGTTGTAAAACGCGAAGGCGTTGGCAACGAAGATGCCTTCAGCCAATACTCGAGTGAAAACAACAGGGATGTTGTGTCTGTTCAGCTCTTCCTCAATCATGTGGAGGACGCCCCTGAGAATACCGTTTCGTGACTCGGTTGAAGTCGCGCGTTGGCCAGGCGCTCGGATACGGAGTGTTGTACCCTTGTTCGCCATCATGGCCTTAGCGGTATAATTGTTCAGGGCGCCTTCTCCATCTGAGTACAAGACTTTGAAGGGTCCACGATAGGCAATCCAGCAGCAGTGGTAGGCGTCGAGTATAGCGTCACTTTCTCTGTCGGAAATCTCTTGGCCTGCTGCCAGGCGAATACAACGATCCATATGTGGAATATGCTTCGTTTCTTGTAAAACATGAGATCCATTTCGCCTTCATCGAGCCAATCTCCAGGAAGGCTCACCGAAGGTAATGTTGAGTTTCCTGGACGTTCCCATGCTCTGCATTCCTGACAGGTGCCGCAAACTTCTTTGATCATATTCAGTCGAACGTTGTCCAGTCCCACTTTGTCTAGGATTAGCCTCATCTTGGGTTCCTTCGCACGATACCACCGTAGGTGCAGTTTACGGAGTTCCTTTTTAACGACATGAGGTTCATGACTACGGAGATTTTGCAGACTGCATTGGATATCAAATCTCGTCCAGTCGGGTAGTCGTGGAGCCCCCGAGCCGGTGGAGGCAAGAGGGCCCCTTGTAGCTCTCCGCAGTCGGTCTCCATCCCGCCAACTGCATCTGGTGGTGGTGGCACGCCTTGTAGGCGACCGCGACGGGCCGCTACCTGCGGCGGTTCGCTAGAGGACGCAGAAGGCGTGTTTCCACGCTCGGGAGCGTCTCGTAGCATGTCGTAACTGCTGGCACCAGATGTCGGATCAGCGTTCCCGAAGGATCGTGGTCGCGGTGGCCTGGCGCGTGCGCCTTGGCGGCCACCTGACGCTGAAGCTTGGCCCTCGCCAGGTTTGGGCAAGGGTTTCCACCAAGCTGGCACAGTCTTACCTTCGGGGCCATGATCACCTGGAAGTGTAAACGGTTCAGCAAAACGACATTCACCAGGTGCGGTATCGAGGTGGTTCTTAACACATTTGCTTCTCGTAAAATCCCTTTGGCATGCGGGACATGGCAAATATACAGAGATAGAATCATGATACTTACACTGCGTAGGGTCTCTGTTGTGGCTAGGACTGTCCTGTCGGACATTGTCGATGCATGCTGGGCATGTAGCCACTTTTGGGATGATACGATCGCCGATGCGTCTCATACCCTCCCGGTTCAGCTTGATCAGGAAGGTCAACAGGGTAAGCATGTGCGGTACGTGTAGCCGCGTTTCCGCGCGTAGTGTCAATGGCTTTCGCCAAATAGACGGCTTCCACAAAGGCAGACTGCAGTCGTCGAGTGTATTTTTGTGCCAGTGAAAGCTCTCTGTTGCACGGTTGTGCGTGCACATGCTGACCGTTGCATTTGAGTCGCTCAAAAAGTTTAAGAATCGTCTCGTCGTTGCTGGTGATATTCGTCGGCTTCTTAATATAGTCACCAGCCGTATCTTTGAGTCCCGTCGCACACTGATCAATGCGCATGGTTGCGATGAGTGGTCGGTTGGCAAGTTCCTTCCATGGGGAAAGGTCATCCACCCATGTTCCTGTGGGTTGTTCGCGTATAAACCACCTCCGTGCATCATCTTGAGTAACGGCAATTTTACCACAGTAAGTTATGTGTGGTAAATCTTATGCGTGGTGTTGTTCCCAAGTCTTGTGATTGACTTTGTAGTTGTAGTAGGATGGTGGTCCTGTGGCGCGGCAACTGGGTTGTAGCATGGCAACTCGTACGTAGCATATTGTGAAGTAGTGATCTACAGCCCGCTGCACCGAGGGGTCTCCCAGGTCGACACATGTGGTCTTGTCTAAGTTGCCTCCTGAGGAGAGTCCCCTTGAGAAGGCAAGCTCTGAAATGCCACCCTCACCGCCACAAAGCTCCAACATGTCCACGCAGTTGTTATGACCATAGCATAGAGTAGCGACTATGCTGCGCATGTCAGCGCGTGTGTCGGGCGTAGATGTGGGGAGGGTAAGGAACAGGTCATCATCCTCATCGGAGCTTATCAGCTCAGTAGGGACGTCAGTGCTCCAGGTCGCCATAAGATCCTGTCCGAGTCCTGACAAGTCGTCGCCGCAATCGTCGTTTCCGTCTTCGACGTGCTTTTGATGCGGCGAGGCTTGATGCCTGCTTCCTTTTCGGCTTTGAGCCTTTCCTTCTGCTTGATACGCGATTCTGTAGGTAAGACTTGCTCGTCTTGTTCGCCGGTCTGCGCGCCCATTGTCGTGGTCGAGTGGGTACATGCGTCAATCGCCAGAGTCGGGGGGGGGAGAGGACAGTCATCTATGATGACGCGTTGAGGTTTCTGTGGTGATTGAGTAGGCTCGTTTCCGAGCAAGACCGGTTCCTCGGGTTGCCAATACAACCGCGTGCTGATGTTGGCAACCCCTGCAGGTAGTGGTGCATGCCAGTCATATCCTGTTGGTTGATCAGCTACTGCGATATCCTGGATGAGCGCATTGGTATCCAGGTTAATTGTTACACGTCGGACAACATCAGACCATTTCGGTCCTCCCTTGTTGGTCGTCACGTAGTGATGGATGTTGTGGTCCGTACGTGTATAAGTGTTCAAATATATATAGGCACGTTTCCGTGCGTGGTGGTGCTTCCCAGGATTTTGTCGTTCAGATAACGGATGGGTGTAGTACGTGTCTGAGCTCGCCATTCAGCATGCCGTATCGTTTGGCCGTACCAATCCAACACATACTGTGGTATCGCCAATTTGCACGTACATGCCCACAGCTTAGAGTTAATCGGTATTGATGTAGCTACCTGCATATAAGTACCACTCGGTGTACTGTCTTGCATATTGAACCGAATACCGAAATGACACAAACGCATCCGTATTACTGACAGCTTAAGATCTTCCAGAGTATCACGTACTGGAGATAACTTCCAAACATATCCTGGGGGACCAAATATTATGATTTTCATACGGAGATTCCTGGCTTTTTATCAACAAGTTTTGGATACGTCACCTATGTGGGGCCACTCTCTTTCCTGGAGTTCGTACATGCCAGTCACCCGGGGTACTAATCCAGATGAGAGTGTAATCTCCACTGATCACTGCACCCAGGTAATCTGCGCCCACAGTCGTCATGAGCTCATTGTGGGAAATACGATCACAGATATAACCTCGGGCGCGGAGGTCGGCGCAAGCCTCTCTCGTATCTTCAATGACAAAAGCTCTTTTGCTAAGGCAGGTTGCCCAGCTGCCATTGTAAACCCCCGGCTTTTCGGCCATCAGGCAAGACGACGAGGGGGCAGCGTCGCCCTGCCATCTTCCAGATAAAGAAGCTGCGCCTGCAATGTCTGCCAGCATCTGGGTTTCCCTCAGATGCTGGAGCTCAGCACTGCAGCGCGCCGTGGCCTCAGAGGCGGATTGCTCCGCAGATGCCGCCAGCATGGATGGATTATCCATCAGCTGCTTCAGCGCGCCCTTGGACCTTGCGTCACTGACAGTCTGCAACTCACGGTTCGTGTACCCCATCACTATCTTCCGGCGGGACCGTACAGTGTCCATGGGTACACTTCCACCATGCTGGGCCAGTGTCCTGGCTACGAAGCAATGAGAGAGCGTGATCCACCGCCGCTTTACTGTGGAAAATTGCCAACCTTTTCCTCCGGAACCCCCGGGGGTGCTGGGCCAGTGTCCTGGCTACGAAGCAATGAGAGAGCGTGATCCACCGCCGCTTTACTGTGGAAAATTGCCAACCTTTTCCTCCGTAAAAGAATAAAGAAAACCGGAACGGAAAAAAAAAAAAAAAAGCCCCCCTGGGATCCCCCCTTTCCCCCCCCCCCCCCCCCTCCGAAAATCCCCCCCCCCTGCCTGACACCCCCCTCCCCCCCCCCCCCCGCCCCCCCCCCCCTCCCCCCACAGCAAACAAACCCCGCCCCCCTTCCCCTATACCCCTCCCCCCCCCCCCCCCCCTCCCCCTCGAAACCGAGAGGGGGGGGGGGGTTCACTACCGATTCGAACCCCTCCCCCCACCCCCCTCCGGATCCGGAAAAACCGGGGGGGGTGTCGCTTACCGGTTGGAGCCCCCCCCCCTCCCCCCTCCGCGGAGGGGGGGGGGGGAGGGGGGGGGGGGCCACACCCCTGCCGACAGCCCGTAGGGGGATCACCTCCTCACACCACCGTCCCCACCACTGTCCACTGTCCCCCCTGTTCCCACCATTGTCCCCACCACTGTCCCCACCACTACCGTCCCCACCACTGTCCCACTGTCCCCCCACTGTCCCCCCACTGTCCCACCACTGTCCCGCTGTCCCCTCACCACTGTCCCCACCAACACCGTCCCCACCACTGTCCGCACCCCCACTCGGTTTTCGAAGGGGGGGGGGGTTCGAACCGTTAACCCCCCCCCCCTTTTCATGATGAGCTGGGGGGGGGGGGGGGGCGAACCAGTAGTGACCGCCCCCGGCTTTCCGGAGGGAGGGGGGGGGGAGGTTCGAACCGGCAGCGACCCCCCCCCGGTTTTCCGCCAGCAGCGGTAGAACACGCTCTTTGGAAGCAATCGAACGTCTCAAGATCGTCGATGCTATCGCCTCTCATCATAGCTTTGGCGAGCGTCTCCATCAACCCCTGAGGCAGGTTTCCCTGCAATTGTTCGCGCTCCTGCGCCGGGGTCGGCTCGCCCGTCAGCACCGTCTGAAATGACGTGCTGCTTGAGCTCGAGGCGGGTTGCCCCGCAGCTCCATATCGATCACACCTGATCGACAGATGCCCTGATGGCAGCTTCGTCGTCGGCATGATCTTGGAGCCCTCGGGGGGCTCCATCTTGACCTGTCCCTTCCCAGGGAATATCAGCTTATCCTGGCCTCGTTCGGGCACAATAATAGTGCGCTTGTCCTGAATACTGTCGAGGCCTAGGATGGCTGGCAGGTCTTTGCCACAGCCTGACACAATGTTCGTCTTGTACGAATCGAGCTGGGTCGAACCCTGGTACTCGCAGGCAATACTGCAGGTGCCTACGGTACCCGCTGGGGCCGACCCTTCGCCCACCCCGTTGATGTTCAGACGAGAACGGGGTTCGAACGTACAAGAACGGCCATGTGCCTCAGCAGCCTGGACAAACTTGCGGCTCGTGCTTTCTCCCATTATGTTAATCTTCGAGCCTACATCGATGAGGATAGAGTTCCCACCATCCTCCAAGAAAGTCTTACTCGGCTGCTTGATGCGCACTGTTTCTGAAGTGCCAGCTGTGCCGCCTGGCGGGTTTCCCCGCGATTCGGTCGTACTCCCTGGCGGGTTTCCCCGCACTACGCTGGCACCCGGCCTGCCTTCGGCCATACGTGCCAGGTCGATGTACTGGAAGTACGACACGTTCTGAGCATGAGCGCCACGCTCCTCCCGCCAGTTGGCATACTCATCACGTATGCTCTTATACTGCTCGCGGGTAGTGCGTCTCGTCAGCGTCAGATACGAGTGAAGGGTGATGTCCTGCAACCCCTCATTCGTGAGGTGATCCCTGTACTGCAACCACTCATCGAACTCCTCGTTCGTCGCTGTGAAATCGACGGCCCTGGCTGCTGTTGCTGCTGTTGCCACTGAGGAGTCTGAGAGGTCAAACGACGCACTCTGAGTCTCAGGATTGTCGGCGTCCAGCATAAAGGTTGTTTGCGCATTATCCATTTGGGTCTGGAAATGCCGAGCGCGCAACTCACGCAGCTGCTCAGGGTCCAGTGCCAGCTCTGCCCCGCCCCCACTCTGGGGAGACATTTGAGGAGACACATGTGGGGTGTTAGGCAGGTTTCCCTGCTGAGGCGCCGTCATCGGGATAAGCTGATCGAAGTATCCCGTCTCCATCGGCGGCCTCACCTCCTCCGGCAGGTTTCCCTGCTGCTGGGGCTGAGCTGTCTGCCCGTCTAGCATCCTGGCTGTCATCTCCTCCACCATGCTCCTCAACTCCCGCAGCCCCCTCGCTGCTAGCTCAGGAGCCTGAGTGTAGGAGCCGGTCCATGGGAATGATGACGCTATGATGCCAGGCGCTCGGCAGATAGCACATGGTGGTTGCCGAGGGTCTCCCTCGCGCTGGTTTGCAACATGGCCCACCGCATTTGAATTCCGGCACTCCTCATGGAATAAGTGATTGCACCTCAAACGGTAAACGCTCTCCCTGGGCTGAAATTCTTCGAGGCATACCGCGCAGGTATCTTCCATCCCAGTGAAAACTTCCACATCTGCTGCTCTGGGATATACCCGCCGCTGTCTCTCCAGGACCGTCTCGGAGGGCATGAAGGCCGCTGGGGGATCCCTTGATGGATCCAGCACCTCCGGCACTCCGGCAGCCACAACTGGAGGAGCTGCTGACACGGAGGCTGTAGGCGTCGCAGCGGGCGAGTTTCCTCGCATGGGTGGGCCTCTGTTCCTCGCAACGTCAAGCGCGGCTGCACGTGACTGATCACGCACGTTCTGCACGGCCTGTCTGCGCCTAAAGCATGCCTGTTGGGCGTGGCATGTCTGCCTGATATAATCAGGCACACCTCTACTGCCAGACGATATCGAATGGGCAGTAGGCCGGACGGCCACATCTGGCGTCGTCGGCGCAGGCATAAAGGCCATGTGCGGATACATGGACTGATCGCTACAGCGCACGTTTGTGAGGCTGTGGAATTGATCCGCCATTTCGCGAACAAACTTGTTCGGAACTCTGGACCCATCAGGGTACAGCGGCGGATTCATGTGTGCTGGCGATGGTCTCTGGCCCTGGGCCATGCTCGGGTGAGCATTGAAGGCTGGGATAAAGGCTCGTTGCCGAGCAGGATCCCTTGGATTGGGACCCTCAGGCTCCCAGGACCAGGCCGGCCTCCACCTCTGGCCACTCGGGTGAGGCAGGTTGTGACTCTGCACCTGTTTCACAGCAGCCGCCACCCTTGCACGGTAATCATCAGGCACACCAGCGACTGTGGTTTGTCCAGCAAACGGTCGATGATGGCTTGGAGTGCCGGGCAGGTTTCCCTGCTGACTCGTTGGAGTGCCGGGCGGCATCATGTTCAGGAGAGCTGTGCCATGCTCGGCCCTGGCCGCTGCGATCCTCTCCATGAGGGTGCCACTCGTGGAAGGGCGACCAGGAGTCCCGAACGGAGACTGTGCAGGTGGCGTCGCCATTGGGGTCATGCCCCTCGGTGTGTGCATACTATGCGAGGGGCTACCATGCATCTGCTCGAATCGAGCAGGCTCTCCAAAGATGCGGCCGAACGTCTGCGGGGCTCCCTGCGGCTCAGGCATCTCATTCCGGAGTCCATTTATGGGCAGGTTCCCCTGCATGGCCTGACGACTACGCGTCGCCATGGCGGACATGGCCCCCTGGCCAGCGGCCCAGGGGTCTTGCTGATATAATCTATCCGCCAATTGCTCCACCTGTTCAGGATTTAGAGCGGCCGCGATCTGGTCCAGATCCGAGGTGCTGATGGCCTGCCAAGATATGGCACTAGGCCCTTGGCTTGTAGCGCGGCTTGGAGCCGCGCTTCCGGCCTCACTCTCGGTGACCATAAAGATCTGGTGGACTTCGGGCTGGTTTCCCAGCGTGGCAGGGCTGTAGTGGTCCCCAACTTCTCTGTGAACGTAAACCATAGGAGGGTCGACGCCCTCTTGGTCGCGAGACCACTGGTACTTGACACTAGCACTGCCTACGTCAGCCCACCTACCAGGGGCCGTCATTATGGCGGTGGAGACGCGTGCCGTACGATCACCCAGATACTCTGGATTGCGCCATTGCTTCCCCGTGGCAAGGTCTTCCACGTGGGAAATGTAGCACGGTTCGATGATACCATCATTTCCTTCTGAAAAAAGGACTCCATTATCAGACCAACAAAATTGTATTCCATCCTTCAAGGCCTTATGCCAGTTCACAAAGATGATGATGTTGGAATCAGGGCCCCACCCACTGTTCACATTGCGACGGCGGACCGTCGGCACAAAGTGGATGCGTGACCGGCCTGCCCCCTTTTTCTTCGAGGTGTGTTCGGAACGACAGGAAAGGCCATAACACATAATACCTTCAGAGGCATTCCATCGAGTGCCTTGCATGGCGACCTCGGGGTATGGGGCCGGTCTCCCGGCAGGGTTGTCGTGTAGTACAATATATTTGCACAACAACCATGGAGCCTTCAGCGTCCACGAGTGCCCTTGAGAGGCACGGATGAAGATGTCGGGCTTGCCAGAATCCCGCACTAACACCTTGAACTGAAGGCGTTGTTTCTCTTCACCGTCTGGTTCGCGGACATGAACAATCTCCATCATGATGGCAGCCAGCAGGTCCACCGTTCGGCCGTATAGGTTCGCGGTGGTGACTTTGGCCTCGTCATGTTTGAGATTGTACCCATCATGTCTCGTTCGTCCGTGGTGCCGCGGATACTCATTTACGAGCTCTACGAGGTTAACCCAACCATCATGATCATCGAATGTATTCAGGCTCCACACAGGATTGCGTGTTTGTCAGGCGCGTGTCTGCATATCCTACTGAGAGCTTTACTCAGTTGCTTGAGGGTGTGATTCTTACTCGGGAATTTTGTCATGAATTCCTCATCCACCGAACGTATCGGTGGGAGCTTCCGCAGAGCAAGTCTATTCCTGATCACGTTCTGACTCCCACTGGTGAAGGACGTGTCTCCTGGGAGGCGCAGCTGATCCTCGGGCGGGTTTCCCCGCACAGGAGCCTCTGTCGCCGAAGAGGCTGCGGCTCCTGAAGAGGAGGAAGCTGCAGCGGCAGCGCCTGGCGGGTTTCCCCGCGGCGACTCTCGACTGGCGCTGCCCCTAATCGTCGGCACCCAGGTGCCCCTAGACAGAGCACCTTCATCGGACCTTTTGGAGCGTGCCGCCACAGGTGAGGCTGGCGCAGGGGCGTACCCTGTACGCTCGGAAGCCTTAGCCTTACTGGCGATAGATCCGCTGCGACTAGGCGGGCGTCTCCGTACCTCCACAGGGTCCTGAGGTTGCTGCTTGGGATCGGGCCCTTGTGCTGGAGTTGCTCCAGTCGGTGATCTCGGCGCGTTAGAGCGAGGCGCCTCCTTCTGCACATCTGACCCAGGATCCTCAGAGCGTGCTGTTGTTTTCGGTCTCACCCCCGAAGGCGACTTCGGCGCTGGAGTTTCGCTCTTAGCCTTCGGTTGGAGTGGGAGTGGGGGCTTCTTCGCCCCCTTCATGTATATCTTTTGGGAATCCATCAGCATCTGGCGAGTTGCCTCGCGTGTGCGTTCCTCTGCCATTCGTGTGCGTTCCTCATCTGCCGCAACTCGCTGGGCCTTCTGGTCATCGTTGGCTGTCGGTTCTGGCCGTTGGGACTGGCTGGAAACGCCGGGCGAGTTTCCTCACATTCCAGGAAGGTTAAAGAGCGCATCCTTTTCCTCCTGGGTCATGGGCACCAGTCCCCTTGGAACCGGAGGAGGCTTAACCTCCTCGGCCTTCGGCCTCGTGTGAACCGTGATCCCGAGACGACGATTGATCTCTGCGATCTCGTCTTGTGTCATCGGGATCAGTGGTGGATGACCCTCCTTATGAGGAGTACGGCCTCTGTTCGGGCTCAAACCCTCGTTGAGCCCTACAGGGCATCCCGGCCTATGCTCCTGAAACGGCTCTGAGCATGGTCCACAAACTGCCTGAGGCCGATACAGTTTGGGTGCTGCGATGACGTTACGCAGCTGCGTTCGTACTTCTTGTATCTCACCAGTACGAATGTTCGTCGCAAGCTGGTAGCCACCGCGCATGGACTTACCCTGAGCGTCTCTATAGGCGGGGTTGCCCTCGCCGAAGGCCGAGCGTTCCCCTTTCCGACGCCTTGGGTCATTACAAGGAAGCAATTCGCCTCCTCGCCTGAGAGCGTGTTCCTTTGGGCCAGCTTGCCTCCACTCACGAGGAAGCCGTGCCTGCGGATGGGGCTCTTCTCTGAGGCGTGGATGGGAACGAGACCTTCCGGCATGCTCATCAGAAGAGGCTGCCAATGCAGCCCGAGCGGGAGCCGGCGGGGGCGCCTGCGGAGGCTCCTGCGCGATCCCAGGTGGATCGTCTAATAGAGGCAGGTTTCCCTGCTGGCTGGAGCCCGGCGCAATTGGCACTTGTGCCGGTGGTGTTGGTGCGTCAGGCTCGTCAGGATCGAAGTCCACCTCTTCCTCACCAGTGACCTCCATCATGAGGATTGTGGCTTCGTCCTCGCACAGCCCGCAACCATCACCCTCTTCATCTTCTGATGTAGAATTGCCAATGATGACGGCCGTCGGTACAGCCGGGACGGGCTGGTTTCCCTGCGTAGCCGGCGTCTGAGCGTCGCTTGGCTGTCCCGGAGTAGGCGGCACGGTTGTCGGCTCAGGCTCGTTGCCGAGCACAGGCTGCCCAGCAATGTTGCGCATGGCAGTATGATTAGGCCGTAGCCCCGCCGCCTGGAGACCCCATCCTGGCGGAGGAAGAGCCTGGCCGCGCATGGCGATGGCCCTTTCAAGGGCCTCGCGCCATCTCCCTTTGGAGTACCACACATGCCTCTGCACGTCCTCAGGGTGCACGCTGTCAATAAGAGTCAAGGCTGCCAGCGCTAACTCCGAGTCGTCGCAGGCGTCAGTGTCCTGCAGCATCATGTTACCAGCTTCGATGCTTTCTCGACTCTCGGGATATGCAATGGTTAATATCTCGTGCATCCTCATGAGGGTTTGCAGTAGTGTGCGTGGTCCGTACTCGCCTGGAGCAAGCGAACCAGGGGGTATAAATGGGTCCCCTGGTGCGCCCGCAACGAACGCTTGAGACTCCATTTCTATAAGTTCAGTGTGATTTCGAGGATAGGTAGGCCTGTTTCCAGTTCCAGGCGTGAGGTCGGGTGGAGGTTGGAGGTTGTGGTCAACCTCTGAAGGCGAGGCCTCTACAGTGACGGCCTCGCCACTGCCCCCGTAGGCCATGATGTTGCCTGGGTTCCCGAACATCCAGTCGAAGAAGGATCAAGGCTGGTTTCCCAGCGTTCCTTGATCCACAAGAGTGAGCTCGTTGTTGCCGACAACGAACCTGCGGACGCACTCGAGGTAGTACGCGCACAGTCCATGGCCATACGCCTCGAGCTCGTCGACGTTGTCCATGCAGCTAACCCAAGTGTAAAATCTCTGTTCCATGGCCTCAAAATCCTGGAGGCTCAGATATTCAATAAATGGATCACTTGAGCCAAAACGGACTTCGGTCGACCTGCCCTTTCCATTTCCCTTCGCTGGACAATCTCTCACAAGATGGTCGGCACTATCACACTCATGGCACTTTAGGACCTGGCCGTCTCTACCTCGCGGGTTTCCCCGCCTACCTTTGCCTTTGCCTGAGGTATCTTCGCGGCCTTTGCCGCGGCCTTTTCCCCCGAAACTTATCTCATCATACTGATCAGCTGAGAGCTTCTGGAGGAAAGCCGCGATGCCTCGTCCATTCAACCTACGACGACCCCGTTTGCCTTTACCTTTTCCTTTGAAGCTCCTCCGTATCCTCCTCCTAACACGACGCACTGGTTGTCCCGTGAACCTCCTCCACCTCCGTTTTGCCTGTTGCAGTAACCAAAACAAGTGTTCAGCACGCTGATTATCATTTTCCATATGCCTGCTATCTGACCAATCTAAAGCTTCAACACCGCCTGATGATACAGTATCTGTGTCGGTGCCGGAGTCGGAATCGTCGTCTCCCAGGTAGGTGGATACACCGTCGGTTAGGGAGTTTGATTCACCCCATAGGGAACGGTGTGGTTAAGGTTCTCTGGAGGGAAGGCTGGTTGCCCAGCATGGTTGCGATCGATCCCCTGCTAGTGAAGCAGTGGATTCTCCAGGACCGTTGGCCCATATGCTTGAGGGCCCGTTTCCAGGCTCGGCTTCAGTGGTTAAGGTAATGTAGAAATTCCCACTACCAGATCCCCTTCCCCTCCCAAGCACTGATCCTATATTACCAGGAGACCGTTCTGATAGGTGACCTATCGAACGCATCCTCTCCAGCAACTCATCATACTGCTGTTGTGTTCGGGGCATTTGGTGATTGAGTGGCTGTAAGAGTTGCGTGGCTCGCTGGTTGCCGACGCCTAAGGCGCGGAACAGGATCGCAGTTAGTAGTTGGAAGTTGGGAAGGTCAAATCCCACCGACTGTGCCTCAAGTAGGGTCATTTCGAATCGGGTAAGGGTGACATCGATTCGTTCTCCGTGAGGCACATGAAAGTCGATGAGCTGTGTGCCGG
>CAUYUJ010022240.1:89072-101572 GCA_963575745.1 Prorocentrum cordatum
GCAGGGCAGGGCTGTTTGGGAACAGCCCAGGGCCGTTTAGTGAACGCCAATTGTCCGGTCCGGGTGGTTTTTCCTCCCTTGAATCCCTCCTCCCATCCTCGCACCCGTCTCGGCACACCCCGTCACACGCTTCGTGGCCCCACAGGGAGCTGCACCGCAGGCCGCAGCGGCGACGGGGCTTTTGCATTCTTCGACGGGCCGCTCTTCCCAGATTCTGGCCTCCAGGGCCTGCGCTGGGGCCATCACAAACGGACGAAACACTGCACATGGGGAAGGAAAGGGGATCGGAAACCCTGGGGCCGCGCAAAGGAACAGCCTCATCGTCGAATGTCCGGGGGGCAACGGGTCCTCGACCCCGGGGGTCCAAACCGCCTCGCGCGGTGGGAAGCAACTGCAAAAAGAGAACGAGGTGCCCCACCCCCTTGGGAGACTCTGGTTCGCCTTACCCCCAGATTCCGAGGCGTTCTTTACAGGAACAAGCAATGGCATATACAAATAACACTCGAAGGTCCAAGCGGAGCTCAGAAAGAAAAAAACATGTTTATGCCGCTCCTGTTCTTCGAATATACGGGTAAGGTTCGCACGTTTGGATGCCTGAGATGGGTATGGTAATCATGGATGTGATGCCCAACAACACATGTTGCCCAAAACCGACAGCGGCCGCAGATGGGCAGGCGGCCTTCTGCCTCAAATGGAGGACGTCCGCGGCGACACCGACAACACACCCGTTCAAAACGAACAGAAGGTGTCGTTCCCCTTCGTACCCATCCTTTCCGAACCCATTGCGGTCGTACCTGGGGAAACCAAAAAAGGTACCGATGCAGCTACTCCCCGCACCTGTCTCCGAGGGTGCCTTCTGACCAGGATTCTGGGGCGAACCCAGCGGTGGCGACGAAAGCCTCCGCGGAAGCCCGAAAACGCGAAAACGAGGCAAGGGCAGCGGTACAGTGGAGGCCCGACCACAAGAAACCTTCCACAAGAAACCCAACCCTGAGACCCCAGGACGTCCATTGATCTTTGGCGTGGATGGTCACGTAACCATCGAAACCCAAGAAAATCAGGGCACCCTGGAGGCAAGCAGGGTGTCTCTTGGCATGGGCCTCCACTGTAACTCTTCCCTGGCTGAACTGCGATCGTTCCGAGCACGCGGCCGAAGAGCGCAGCGGCGCCATCCCCAGCGCTGCCCCTTGTTGCCGATGGGCCGATTTTCAACCACCACTACCGTAAGAGGACAAGGAGGCAGAGGAGGAGGAGGAGGAGGAGGAGAAGGCGGCGGAGGAGGAGAACGAAGGAGAGGAGGAGGAGGAGGAGGAGGAGGAGGAGGCGGAGGCGGAGGCGGAGGAGGAGGCGGAGGAGGAGGAGGAGGCAAGGGAGGCGGAGGCGGAGGAGGAGGACCTCGCCATCCTGCCGTCTCCCTGGACCAACCCGTGATGGTGCCGGTGGCGGTGGCGGGAAAGCGGTCCATCACTTGCGGGGGGCCAGGGGCGGGGCGGCTCGCCGCGCGCGCGCCGGGGCGCCGCGCTAGTGGGGCTGCCACCCGGCGCTCGCCCGCCCGCGCGGCGCAAGCCGCGCCCGCGCGGGCCAAGGGCCAGTGCCGTCACGGGCTGCCTGCGCTGCGAGATGGGGGGGGGTAAGGACACAGAGATCCAACGCACATGCTTATCCAGACAGGACGCACGTCACACCGCGCGAGCACTTCCTCTGAAGATCGCTGCATCCACGGGCGAAGCCAGCGCCAAACTACGACAAGAGCGCATTCGGGCACAACCCGCTCGGGACTTGGACCCGTTCGCCCACGACCAACGCATTCAATAAAATCAAGACATAGGCTTTGCGCCGTTTCCCGCCTCCAGAGGCGTCCGCCAGGCTCTGGGGCCGTCGAGAGGCGATTCGCGATCAAAAGCCAGTCCGAGGGAATGGGTCTGGGCTTCCAGGGACCACGTATCAAAAAACGAGGCGTCAGATTGCAAGTCTTTCCGTTTTCCGAGAGACCATCATCGCGGTCATCGCTTTGAGGCGGCCAGGGGACTGCACTGGTCGGGGCCCTTGGCGCATCGGACAGAGAGGGGTGTGATGCCAAATCGGCTCAACGTCTGAATCGGGACATATCCCGCGATCCACGTGGTGGCATTTTCTACGACGACATGGGAGCAACGAACACGCCGTCGCGAATGAGATTACACGCACATGCTTACACCGCGCGCGGGGCGGTTTGCCGCCCCGCGGAACTCTGAAAACATGCGCGACACTGAGCACAAGCCGAACAAAGACTATGCATATTGTGCAGCTGGTACGTGCGCGGTGCTGCCTTCGATTACTCGTGCGCAGACGTGCGCGCCATGCAGCGGACAAGGGGAGGGGGGGCAGCCTGAGGAGCGTAACGAGCGAAGGAGCAAACGGCACAATAGCGAAATTTGGAAAGCGGGCGTTACTGCAAAGATCCCACCCGCAACCAAACTCCGCAAAATTCTCGTGTCGAACAGGTGGAAAAGGCCTTCTGGCTGCCGGCTGCCGTACCAATGTCGCGGGCGCTCGTGAGAATGTCCGCGTGTTCGACGGCCGCGCAAATTCATATATCAATGCGGACGCTTTTCACGATGGCCTCGTACATGTTTAGAAGGAGCTCGCACATGTGAGCCGACTTTTCGCACGAGGACATCCGGTGCCAAACAGCAGCGAACGCCCCCTATTTCGCCATTGTCCTCAACGTCGTTATCCGTCATGTCGTCGCCGTGCTTGTCGATAATGATCGCCTGCGCTTTCTCTGCCTGCGTGTCGGTCTGCGTGTCTGATGTGCACATTTGTACGCACGAGAGGGCAGTGCGTCCCGTGCGCACTTGTTTGATTCGGGCCGGTCTGAACCAGCTACGCCTTGGGGGTAGCGCAGTCGCGCATCTGGCATCAGTCGAACGGTCACTAAACAAAAAAACCCAGACGCGCGTTGGTCCTCAGATGCCCACGCCAATGCGCGGGTCATGATGGAAAGAAGAATTTGGACGTGCATGGGGATAATGTAGGAAGAGTCGCTCGCTATTCTGATCGTGGATCGCCTGAAGCATGTAAAAAAGCGGACGGGATGGCATAAATTATGAGATTGCCACAAGCGGTGTTGACTTCAGGTGTCCTTGCCCAGGGGCAGCTCCTTGGTCCTTCAAACTGTGTGCTGGTGCTGGGCTGCCAACGTAGGGTCCACCCGTCGCGCAATTCCATACGCAGTGGACTGCGAAAAAAGATAACTAATTCCCGAGGGCCCTTCACCCCACACGCCCTGAATATTCCTGATGCCTTGGTTGGCCTCTGGCTGACCCCCAGGCAACCGAAGAGGAACTAGGCATGGACGCTGCCATCGTGTCCGCCCACGCAGAGTGCCAGCGGGAAAACGTTCGCAAACATAATTATGTTCGTCGGCTCCCCCAAGCGGCGCCCAACAGTGCCCTCAATTTTTTGCCAGCCGCAGTTCTTGCAGGGTTGGCGAAAACCCGCGGCGACCGCCAGTGGGGCCGGTGAAAATTTGTTTGCCGGCCAAACACTCCTGGCACCGGCGAGACGCCACAGGTTCCGACACTGGCAAAGGCAGAGCCGAACTCGACCCAACGGCACAGCAAGCGGCTTTCCAACTCGACGACGCTTGCGAAGTATAGTGCGACGCCATCTGCCCCGGAAAGTGCACCCCCGCCCCCTGCCCTTGTCGTCCTGATCGCCCTCGTTCGTCCATCCCACAAGGCTTGCAGACCTGCGGCGAACTCGACCAATCCACGATCAGCCGACGCCCGACTACAGAGAAAAACGTTGAACGAAAGGAGCCCTCCCCCTCCTGCTGCCCTTCCCCCTCCTCCCCTTCCTCCCTCCTCCTTATCCTACTCCCTGTCCCCGTCCTGGACGCTGCGCGCAGCTCACTCCTCACTCAAATTGCCCCTCCCTCATCCCACTCTTTCCGCCTTCTCTTTTTGAGCGCACGCACCTCGGACTGCCGGGCCTTTTCGCACCAGCCTGGCGACGTCACCTGGGTCCTCAATATTGTGACGATTGGGTGGGCATCCCGTGGCTCTTGACGCGATACCGATTACAGCAAGGCAACGTTACTTTTGGCTAGGGTGGACCCAGCCCAATGCTGGAGCACGAGTGCACACGGCTTCAGGCACAGCGAGGTGTACGGCAAGACGTCGGTGTCACTGGCTGCAGTGATTCAATTGAGGAAAATCGGAAACAAAAAAGAAAAATCAAAAAAAGAGTGAAAACAAAATCCCGAAGGTCCTCGAGGGCCTTCTCGAGGTGTTCCTCGGTGATGTCGCTGGTGCCGTTCGTGTGATAGGGGCACGTGGGCGCCACACCAGGGCGCCACAGGCGTGTCTACGATCGGTGTCCCGGAAAGAGTTGCCCTTCGGCGCGTGTCACGCCAGCGCGCGCGGTGTCGGTGTCGGTGTCTATGACTACCTACCAGACCACCCCAACCCAACCCGAAAACCCGAATTTGACCCGAATTTCGGGTTGGGGGGGGTACGGGTTCCATGTGTTTGTTCAATGTTTCCCGGCCCGCCCCCACTGGAAATGGAGGGAAAATTGAGGCCTTCGGGTTGGGTTGGGGTCGTTTGGTGGGTGGTGAGTTTATGGGCACGCGAGCGCAATGCATTCTTCGTCGGCGGCGAGGCACAGTCACAGCACCAGCGGTCGGGCGCAACGGGGGCCACCGAATAGCGAACTGCCGAGCATGTAAGGAGGAGAGGCTGAGGAAGACAGGGCGGCCGCGGAGGCGGAGGGAGCTCTCCCTCTTTCTCCCCCGACGGGGGGGGGGAGGATGGGAAGGAGGAGGCCCAACTCACGCCGACAGTTGACTTTCTCTGAACTTGTTGATGCTGTTTCTTTTGACCTCCCAGATCCGCCTGTAGGAAGACATGCCCGACCCAAGCCTCCTCCCTTCCTCTCCCTTCCGAGGCGGGGGGCACTCAGAGGCGGAAGACTTCCATCCTGAGTGCGCTGGCGCGGCCAGCCTCGGCAGCGGGGACCATGGGCAGCGGCCGGGCCGCGGCGTCGGTGCATCCACGCGAGCGCCACACGTGGGCGCCGCAGGGATGTCCTTCGTCGGGCCGCGCGTCGCTATGCGCGGAATGCTGTCAGTGCGCTGCAGGGCTCGCTCGGCGGCGCGAGAGCCTCGGGAGCACGCAGCCAGGGGAGGCAGCAGCTTCGACGGCACGCACCCCGCAGGCGGAGGTGAGGAGGGGCTTAGCGGGCCCTGGAAGCGACAAGGCCGTCTTTCATCGGTTCCGTTGTGCCGATTTCGTTGCCGGTTCCCGACGCCGTTTTTGCCGTTTCCATCGTCGTTTTTGTTCCTGGCTCCTGCTCCGGTTCCAATCCCAGAGCCGTTTTCGGGAGCCGTTTGTTTGCCGTTCCTGGTCGCCGTTTTGTTGCCGTTCCCATGTTCAAGAGACACATTTTCGGAAACGGTGAAAATCGGCCCTGCCGTTTCCTGGGACCACCAAGGGAAGGGGTGCGAGCCCCATCACACGATTGGATTCGAGCCGAGGATGACATTGTAGTGTAAATTTTCACCCAGGATCCGTTTCTGACGGTCCCTGGGCTCGAATACGGCCCCCAGAGACCGAAACAGGTAAAAAACCTTCCCGACCCCAGAACCTCGAACCTGCCCGCCCTTCCTGCTGGCCCGAACCGAGGCCAGGCCACCTCAAACCCCCAGCCAGATCCAAGCCATCATCGCCCTCCTCTTCCTCCTCCTCCTCCTCCGCCTCCTCCTCCTCCTCTTCCTCCTCCTCCCCCTCCTCCTCCTCTTCCTCCTCCTCAACCCCCCAGCCAGATCCAAGCCATCATCGTCATCATTACCATCGCCATCATCATAAAAAAAATCATCATCAGCATCGGCATCAGCATCATCGTCATCAGCATCGCCTAAATCAGCATCATCGTCAGCATCAGCGTCAGCGTCAGCGTCAGCATAAGCATCAGCATCTTCATCAGGATCATCATTTCATTATCGCCATCATCATCAGGGTAATCAGCATCATCATCTTCTTCACCATCACCAACAACATCAGCATCATCAGCATCAGTGTCATCAGCATCATCATCACCACCACCATCATCATCATCATCATCACCACCATCGTCATCATCATAAGCAGCAGCAGCCATATGCCCCCCCATCCCTGCCCCTTCCCGCGGCAAAGGCCTGCGGAGCCCCCGAAGCCGCCACCTTTCGCAGCGTGCCCAGGGCCCCCGGTGAGCGGCTGCGCCGCGGGGCCGCTGTAGCCCTCGATGACGGCCGCCTTCATGGCAGGGGCCACGCAAGAATTATAAATAAACTCTAACGCGGCCTCCTCTTTTTCCCAGACGAAGCCAGGACGAGGGCAACTTCGGGTGAGGACAAATCGGGAATCTCTGAGATACAGCGGATCTGGAATATGTATCGCGCGCCGCGGCCTTCTCAGAGCGTCCCGGAATGCTCTTAGAGCGTTCTGGAATGCTCTGGAGAGGATTTATCCTCGTCCCAACCCCGCCCGAATGTCAGGGGGATGTAGAAACCAAAACGGAGTGGCCCGAGTGTGGCCAAAACCAGCGCCCGAATTGTCCCGAACGCGCCAAGGTGTGACTGGAGTCTTCGATTCGGAGCCAAATCGATGTTCAATTTCGGATGCAATCACGGTCACACTATGCTTTCGGTCACATCTTCGGACACGCTTTCGGTCACCGATGTTGTTCGGCATAATCTTTCGGATGAGAAGACCTGGGCGCCATGAGAACTCATGGTAGCTCTTGGCCACCCCAACGGCGCCCAATAGCGCGTGAGTAGCACACAAAGCGGACGTGAATCATCTCCCTCGTGTGGCGCCAGTGGGCGCGATTGGACGCATTCTGGGCACGATTCGACGCTGCCGGGCGCCATGGTACGCTATTCAGGGCCAGTTGGGCGCTGTTGGGCACGATTCGCCGATATACACTGAAGACAAAACGAGGAGAAATTCCTGTGACTTCCAATCGAACAGGAGGTATGTATGTGTATATATATACACACAAATGTTAACCAGCGTGAACACCACACAATGTGCCTCTAGCAGTACATGTTGTGCAACATATATGGTGTAATATTTAGTATGCACGCTATGTGGTGCAACCTATGTGGTGGAATATGTGGTGCGGTATACGTTGGGCACCCTACGTGGTGCAATATATGTTGTGAAATCTACGAAATGGCTATCTACGCGGTGCAGTCTGTGCTGTGCAACCTTTGTTGTGCAGCCGAAGTGGTGCAATTTATGCCGTGCAATATATGCTGTGCAATTGACGTGATGCAATCAACGTGGTGCAATCTACGTGGTGCAATTAATCTTGACCGTCTTGAAGCTGTCCTCTCCACTGCTCGTGCAAACATCCCACCCTCCCACCCGCAACTTGGTCGCAAGACCTCTTCAGACAAGACCGTGACGGTAGGTACCACATGGCACTTGGCCACGACACCGATGCCGACGACGACAGCGACATCGACGACGACGCGCCGCCGCCGACTGCGACGACACCGACGACGTCTCCAATGTTTTCGACGGCGACAACGACGACGACGACACCGACGACACGACGACGACGCCGACGACGACGACGAAGACGACGACGACGTCGCCAACGGAGACGACGACGAGGGAGGAGAAAAAACGACGACGGCGACAACGACGACAACGACGATGGAGGAGGGAAGACGGCGACGACGCCAACGACGAAGAAGGAGGAAGGACGGCGACGCCGACGACGACAACGACGAGGGAGGAGGGAAGACGACGACGATGACAACGACGACGAAGACGACGACGACGGCGACGAAATGAAAGGACGACGACGAGACGCCGACGACGGACGACGACGACGAGGGAGGAGGATAACGACGAGGGAGGAGTGAAGACGACGACGACGACGACGACGACGACGGCGACGAAATAGGAGGGACAACGACGAGACGCCGACGAAGACAACGAGGGAGGAAGGACGACCACGGCGACAACGACGACGGAAACGACGACGACGCCAAGACGACGACAACGACGACGAGGAAAGACAGAAGACGACGACGGCGACGACGACGACGACGACGGGACGACGACGACGACGACGACGACGACGCAAGAGCGCGCGCGCACGCTTTTGTTGAAAATCCGTGTTGCGAAACCTTGGGTTCTTGTAGGTTTTTTGGACGCACGATTTTGAAATCCTTCTGAAACCGATGGTTTTTGAAGGATTTCGGCATACGCCCGCGACGACGCGCGCGGCTGCACTTCGTCCCATTTTTTGCAGAGGATTCTCGCGACGCCACACGCGCAAGGGCGTTCGACAGATTTCGACATGCGCGCGCGCGAAGCCCATTTGGTAGCATTTTGTGAAAATCTTGGAAAACCTATGGTTTTCTTAAGATTTCGCAAGACCTCACGCGGAAGTTGTTTTAGCAAATCGGTGTTGCGAAACCATGTGTTTTTGTATGCCTTTCGGAAACTCGATTGCGAAATCCTTCCGGCACCGAAGGTTTTTGAAGGATTTCGGCATGCGCGCGCGACGACGCGCGCGTGTGCACTTCGTCCCATTTCTTGCAAGGGATTCGTGAAAAAGTGCTATGTTAGAACAAAAAATGTCACCGCATAGTGTGTTTTACAAGGGACCCGCAGGGGGGGGGAACCCGGCTTGGCTGGGATAGTATGAATTCACATTTAGGATGGACATGTGGTCAGAATCATATGTAATTTACAGCACGCGCGGGGTAACCGATAAGTCCGGGGGGGGTAGAATCTATTAGTCTTTCAGAAAGGAGAATCCACTTTGACTGTCTTGCAGCTGTCCTATCCACTGCTCGTGCAAACATCCAACCCACCCACCCGCAACTTGGTTTGCAAAACCTCGTAAGACCGACTACGACGACACCGACGACAACGACTAGGACGACACCGACGACGTCTCCGACGACTTCGACGACGACAACGACGCCGACGCCGACGACGACGAAGACGACGACGACGACGCCAACCGACGACGAAGGCGACGACGAGGGAGGAAGGACGACGACGGCGACAACGACGACAACGACGACAACGACGAGAGAGGAGGGAGGACGGCGACGACGCGAACGACGACGAAGGAGGAAGGACGGCGACGCCGACGACAACGACGAGGAAGACGACGACGACAACGACGACGACGACGGCGACGAAATAGGAGGGACGACGACGAGACGCCGACGACGGACGACGACGACGAGGGAGGAGGAGGAAGGACGACCACGGCGACAACGACAACGGAAACGACCACGACGCCAAAGAGGACGACGACGACGAACACGAGAAAGACAGAGGACGACGTAGGCGACGACGAACGACGCGGGAGGAGGGAGGACGGCGACGACGACGAAGACGACGACGACGACGCAAGAGCGCGCGCGCACGCTTTTGTTGAAAATCCGTGTTGCGAAACCTTGGGTTTTTGTATGTTTTTTGGACGCACGATTTTGAAATCCTTCCGAAACCGATGGGTTTTTGAAGGTTTTCGGCATACGCCCGCGACGACGCGCGCGTCTGCACTTCGTCCCATTTTTTGCAGAGGATTCTCGCGACGGCACACGCGCAAGGGCGTTCGATAGATTTCGACATGCGCGCGCGCCAAGCCCGTTTGGTAGCAGTTTGTGAAAATCTTGAAAAACCTATGGTTTTCTTAAGATTTCGCAAGAGCTCGCGCGGAAGCTTTTTTAGCAAATCAGTGTTGCGAAACCATATGTTTTTGTATGTTTTTTGGGAAACTCGATTGCGACATCCTTCCGGCACCGAAGGTTTTTGAAGGATTTCAGCATGCGCGCGCGACGACGCGCGGGTCCGCACTTCGTCCCATGTTTTGCAAGGGATTCGTGAAAAAGTGCTATGTTAGAACAGTACATGTCACCGCATAGTGTTTTTTCACAAGGGAACCTCAGGGGGGGAACCCGGCCTAGCTGGGATGGTATGATTTCATTTTTAGGATGGACGAGTGTGCAGAATATACATGAAATCATACTATCCCAGGGGGAGCTGATAAGTCCGGGGGGGGGGTAGAGTCTGTTTTCTTTTTAGAAAGGAGAATACATGCTGTGCACTGCACGTGTCGCGATATCTGTTGGGCCATTTGGTATGGTACAAACTATTCGTTCCAATCTATTTTGCGCAAGCTACGTGGTGCAGCCTGAGTGGTGCAATCTGCGTAGTGCAATGTAGGTTGTGCACTCTATGTGGTGCAGTCCACGTGGCGCAACCTATGTAGTGCAGTCAATCACTTGCTCAACTTGAAACTGCCCTCTCCACTGCTCGTGCAAACATCCCACCCTCCCACCCGCATCTTGATCGTAAGACCTCTTAAGACCGTGACGGTAGGTACCAAATCGCACTTGGCAACGACACCGACGCCGACGACGGCAGCGACAACGACGACGACGACGAAGCCGCCGACAACGACTACGACGACACCAACGGCGTCTCCAACGAGGACGACGACGACGACAACGACGACGACACCGACGACGACGACGACAACGCCGACGCCGACGACGACGACAACGACGATGACAACGCCGACGGCAACGACGACGCCGACGCCGACGACGACAGCGACGACGACGACGCCGCCGACGACGACGCCAACGACGCCGACGGCAACGACGACGCCGACGCCGACGACGACAGCGACGACGACGACGCCGCCGACGACGACGCCAACGACGACGACGACGACGACGACGACGACGACGTCGCCAACGAACACGACGACGACGACGACGACGACGAGGGAAAAGGGAGGACGACGACGGCGACAACGAAGACAACGACGAGTGAGGAGGGAGGACGGCGACGACGCGAACGACGACGAAGGAGGGAGGACGGCGACGCCGACGACGACAACGACGGGGGAGGAGGACGACGACGACGACGACGACGACGACGGCGACAAAATAGGAGGGACGACGACGAGACGCCGACGACGGACGACGGACGACGACGAGGGAGGAGGAAGGACAACCACGGCGACAACGACGACGGAAACGACGACGACGCCAAAGAGGATGACGATGACGACGACGAAGAAAGACAGAGGACGACGACGGCGACGACGACGACGAGGGAGGAGGGACGGCGACGACGACGACGCAAGAGCGCGTGCGCACGTTTATGCTGAAAATCCTTGTTGCGAAGCCCTGTTTGTTTTGCATGTTTGTTGGACACTCGGTTTTGAAATCCCTCCGAAACCGACGTTTTTGTTTGAAGGATTTGGGCATGCGCTCGCGACGTTGCGCGCGCAGGCACTTCGTCCTACTGCTTGCAGGATGATTATCGCGACGGCACGCGCGCAAGGGCGTTCGAACGATTTCGACATGCGCGCGCGAAGCCCGTTTGGTAGCATGTTCGAAAAATCTTAAAACAATAACCTATGGTTTTCTCAGGATTGCGAAAGAGCGCGCGCGTGAACTTTTTGTGGGAATCAGGGTTGCGAAACCGTATGTTTTTGTATATGTTTTGGAAACTCAATTTTGAAATCTTTCCGAAACCAAAGGTTTTTGAATGATATCGGCATGCACGCACGACGACGCGCGCGCGCACTTCGCCCAATTGTTTGCAAAGGATTCTTAATCTTAACAACTTATGATGTTTGATGAACGAAGGTGCGCGCATAGTATTTGTTGTCAAGGATGGCGGGGGGGGGTCGATACTGGTTTGGCTGGGATTATATGAATTCACGGGTAGGATGGACATTGGGTCAGAATCCTATGTGTTTCGCATGGGTCCCCAGGGGGTCTTTATCCCGGGTGGGGGGGGGGGAGGGTGGCAGAAGTTGTTCTCTTTTAGGAAGGAGAATCCATGTTCTGTTAGTCTACGGGGTGCCACATCTGCGGTGCAATCTGTGCGGCGCAGGAAATCCAGAAACATAGAACTGTCAAGTCCACCGCCCGCGCACATCTCCCACCCACCCGCTTGCAAAACCCACGAGGCGGCAATTGTGATGCCTGCTTGGCGCCAGCTGGCGCACCGCTGCGGCCGCGCTGCCACACGCAGGCTCGCGCGCAGCGCGGCCAGCGAGACTGGCGCGACCGGCGCGGCCGCGGTGGCGCTGACAGCCGGGCACTCCCCAGCGCGCCTCGCGGGCCGCAGCCACGCGGGCATTTCCAGTGCGAGTATGCGACTTGGGCGGGCGCGGCATCATGGCGACGTCGGTGGCGGGCGGTAGACACGATGAGGATCATAGCGATCACGGTGAGGACGAGGACGATGACGGCAAGGCAAGTGACGTCGCCGATGCTGATCACGCCGATGAAGGTGATGGTGTCCTCGCATCAGCGATGAAGGTTGCGAGAAGGATTTCGGCATGCGCGCCCCGCCGACGCGCGCGAGTGGCCCGCATAGTGTCATTTGATTTGACAGGAACTGTGCCCCTGTTGAAGTCCCAAGAATAGCATTCTGGCACAGTTAAGGATGGTCAACTGGTTGTTTTCCAACGGG
>CAUYUJ010022240.1:106166-118666 GCA_963575745.1 Prorocentrum cordatum
CCCTCCTCCTCCCTCCTCCGCTTTTTTTTTCCGCTCCTCTCCTCCTCCTCCTCCTCTTTCCGCTTTCCGCTCCTCTGACGGCGGCCCCCGAGGGAACCACCGCAATCCGAACGCCTCCACTACACGCCGAGGAAGCCTCAGGACTGCCTACACACTCCAGGCTCCCTACTCCGAATCCTCCCAGCGGATGTCCCGCCTCTCGCCCAAGACCTCATACAGCCCCCGAGCCCACCCGACGCGGCGGGGATGGAGAGGGGGCTGCACGGGGCAAGAGCGGGGGATGGGCCGCTTGGAGGAGGGGTCCAGCCCCTGCTTTAATTGGCGCAAGGCCCGTGCTCGGCCGTCCGTGGGGTGTCCTGCGCAGCGGTCCGCGAGGGCCAAAATCTGCCGCCTGGCATACGCCCCGCACACACAGCACCACACAAGACCGCCAGGACCCCCCGAGCACAGGAGCCTGTGAGACCAATGTGCCTGAGCCAGCTTCGCCATGACCCCAGGGCACCTGTCGTGCACCAGCCTGGCTCGAGTCGAGCAGCTGCGGCCACAACTCAAGCACACCCAGCGGTCTCCAGAATACTTGGCCTGATGCCCTTTGGGATCCGACACGAGCTCGAGCGGGCCGAAAGCGCGACGGAGCCGAGGTTTGAGAGCATCGGGGAAAGAAGAGGCGGCGAGGTGCGCGAGGATCCTGCCCGAGTAGAGGGCAACGAAATAGGCCGACCACCACAAAAGCGGCCTCAACTCCTCTACCTCCTCAGAAAAAGGGTGCAACCTCGCGCCTTTCTTGGCATACACATCAGCTAGCTTATTAGCTCTGTAGTGAAGCCACGGGACCCCTTGTGCCTGTGCATGAGTCCAGGATTCGTGGCTTCGCATCCAGTGCAAGTGAATCTGCTCAAGACCTATCTCGTCGATCTTAAACCAAATCTTGCACCAAACTTCAGAATACACCTTCGTGGGACGGCAGCACGCTTCAGGCCCTGCCGCCACACCATCGATGAGAGACTTACAATCGGTGACGACAGTAACCTCGCCTACACAATTGCACAGACACATATAAAAAGCCCAGAGCTCTGCTGCTCCGATCTCCTGCAAGACTCCAGGGTGGGGCCCAAATATGGCTCCTTCCGAGTTCCCATGGCGGTCTATCTTCACGCAAGACCAGCCAGCCCTAGAAGCCAGAGGAAAATTGGGCGCCAAACAGGACCCGTCGATGCCAACGAGACCTGAGAGGGCCCCTCCCACCATGGGCCCGTCATACTCCACGAGCCCATCGAGCCTCGGGGGAGGTTGGAGGTCAAGCAAAGAGTCCACGAGGCCCCTGTGGAGGAGGGGATCCTGATGCTCGCATTCTCTGCCAGCACGCGTGACGTCGTCCAGGTCAAGCTCGCGTCTGACCACAGCACTGAATTCACATCTGAACAAACGATGCCCCTCGTCTCCTGGCTCCGCCTTGCAGACCTGACACAAGGGCGAGTCGACGGACCGTGCCGCGAAGAGGCGCGCCTGAGTCCAGAGCCCCCCCGCGACATGGGTTCCGAGGAGCTGCGCCGCCGTCTTGAATCCCTCACGTCGAAGCTGCTGCTGAGCCTGACGGATGGGCTCCAGGAGAGGGGGTCCCCCCAGGTTTTCCAAACCAGGGGGCCCAGGGAGGCACCGTAGGAGCGCAAGCTCCGTTCCTAAATCGACAACTTTTCGAAGCGAGCCAGGGTGGACCTCCGTCAGATCAACCAGCACCCCACCCGCCTCCCACCTCGACTCACTCTGCGGCGTCCAACCCAGGCGCTTCAAGGTGGCCAAAACAGCCGAGCAGGGCCCACGGACCCTGCCGTTAAACTTAGCAAACGCTTTGGCAAAAAGGGACCCCAAGATATCTCTCGACAACCAACCCTCGACGATCGCGCGCCCCCAGAACACCAGCGGCAAGGCGTTGGCCGCATACGCGGGATCGGACTTGGGGTCCTCGCTGAGAAAAAATTGCAACGAGCGGCTCTTGCCAGCCGACGGCCCAAACAGCGCCGACCCAGCAGCAACCCTCAGGGAGGAGAGATCCGCGTTACTCATTCCCGTCACTCTGGTACCATACAGGGCCGCGGGAGCTCCTCCTGCCTTGAATATCCGAGATAGCCCCTTTCGCGACGAGCTGAGTAACCGAAACCTGCGAATCCTTTTTCTAACGCTCAGAATCCGACCCTTCTGGACCCTGCGTGCCGCCCTTGAACACGAAAAGTCAATCCCAAGATTCTTGACCCCGTCGACGACCACGAAGTTCCACCGACGAAGCCTGCTGGATATAGCCTTACCCATGGTCCTGGACGACGCAACGATTCTATTCTTAGTGGGAGACACTTTCAGTCCTAGATCCTCCAGCTTGCTGCACAAAGCGTGGAGCGCTCGTACCAGCCCACGAAATACCATCTCGGCTGGCCCGATCACTGACAACGTACAGTCATCCACCACTAGGTAGGCAGAGATGTTGACGGCGAGAGGGATGACCGAGTCAAGAGTACTGGTGAGGTACAGACGGAGGAGCATCGTAGCATATGCACACCCTGCGAGGATACCTTGAGCAACTCTAAACCACTCCGAAACGAATAGCCCCACCTGCAGAACCCTAGGGGCGCTGTACATAGTGACCAGGAGGGCGACTCTGCGCGGGCTGAAACTGTGCTGCACCGCGAAATCCAAAAGGCGAACGTGTCCGACATGCTCATACGCCTTCTGAAGATCAACCAGGCCTGAGGCAGAAGACTGGTTGTGATGAGAGGCCCACTCGTTCATAGCGGACTGAACCCAGACCGCCCTCTCACAACTCTTCCCCTGCGTGGCGTAGACCCAATCCCTCTCATGCTCCCTCTCCCACTGCTTAGCCTCAGACTTCCTGCAGGCCGAGAGAACGCGCATGCACGTGGTCAAGATGCCGATTGGGCGCCTCCCCCCTTCTGGTTTCAGTAAAAACCCAATGACAATCTTCCACAACTGAAACGGGAAGGCGACCAGCCTCTCCATCTGCCACAAGAGGGTGGAAAACGCCAGAAGCCCGTCGTCGGACAACTGGTTCAGGACGTGCGGGTGCCAACCGTCTGCTCCCACTGCCGTCCACTTCTTAAACTTGCCGAGTGTCCTCCTCAGGAGCGGCAACTCGATAGGCTGCGGGGTCGGGTCGAGGTCGAGCGCCTGTATGTGCTGCCGAATAACCGCGAGACGGTCCAGCTCACTTACACTAGATTTCCACCCCCAGATCCCCTGCCACTCCTGGGTGAGGCCCTCCAGGAGCTGATAGGTTCCCCAAGGGGCCCCACCAGCACTCTCGTCAGGAGCCCAGGCCCGGGGGATCTTAGTGACCTTGTGAGCCAGACCCCCCCCCCTTGAACAGAACGAGCAACGTGCTCCCGCCAGTTCTTGGCCCTGGACTTCGCGAAGATGCTTTCGATCCTGTGGGCCTCGCTCTGGGCCCTGACGATGAATGACTCCAGATTAAGATCGGGATGTATATCCAGGGTCCCAAGATCCGTTCTGAAGCTGTTCCAGACTGGGTCCTGCTTGAGTCGCCCCGACCAATCCAGAAGCTTACGCCGAAGACCCAAGGCGTCCCTAGATTCGCACTGCCTTTTCCTGACCAGATACTGCAACTCTTGCAAACGATTCTGGATCAGCCTCCAAGCTCTAGCCTCGGGGGGCGCCTTAGGGTAACAGCCTCCAGACTTAGGTAAAACTGGCCGCCTAACAACCGAAGCTCCACGTCCTCGGCCACTGCACCGCCTAGCTTCACTCGTCTCCAGACCGTGCAGGAGAGAGAGCTCGTCCTCTGCGGCGTCACAGGACGAGAGGTAGGCAGACGGCAGGTCGAATTCGCTATTCACATCATCGACGATGGTGCGCACAGCCTCCCATGACTTACCTAACGGGCGAGGACCGAAGGGGAGCTCTAGCGGGAACTGCTTGGGCAGCTTGAGGGAGGGCAACTCCAAGGCACACGGCTTGCCTGAGACCTCCATGTTGACAGCCCAATGCGGGGCCGTACTACAATCCTCCTGCCGACGACAGTTCTTCACCGAATGCAAAAACCCCGCAGACACGACGAAATAATCCAGACAGCTCCAGGTGGTGGAGGACCCCGAGCTCCGACAAGTGTAGGCCCCTGTGGTGACGATAGAGCCTCCTACCGCCGACGGCCATCCTGAGGCCCCTAACATTTCAGGCGCCACGTTCCAGTCACCCCCGAGAATGAACGGCTGCCCCATGGCCTTCAAGGCCTCGCCCAGCTGCTTCAGGATCAGAAAACTCTGGTCATCGAGGCCCCCGCCAGAGACCAAATAAACCGACCCAGCAATAAAGCCTCCAGGAACCAAGCCGTTGACCCACATGAGGAGAACCCGCTCAGAGGGCCAAGGGCGCTTCGGGACAGGAGCCTCGCAGAGGCCAATGTGAGGCCACGTGCCCACCAACGCGCCCCCTGAGAGGCCTCCTCCCGTGTCCCGAGAGGGCGCAGCCTTGGCCTTCCAACCTAGGCGACCTACTGCTGCTTCGCGATCAGGCTGCAGCTCAGGAGCGATGGCCACCTCCTGCAGCATGACCACGTCGGCGTCGCACTCATTCTCAAGGAACCACTGCACGCTGCTCCAGCTGGTGGTGTTGCAGGTGCAGAACTTCCAACACTTGGGTGAAGCTGAAGCCGCCGTAGGACCATCTCCAGCTTCGCGTTCTCGCCATAATTCTTGCCGATCCGACAAAGGGTTTGGACGGGATGTGGCGCCCGCTGGGTCCGCGGACGCCGCCTCGCAGACACTGGCGGGGCAATCAAAGGGTGCCCCCAACTTCTGACCCACCTCGTCGCTGGACGTGCCGCTGTCCAGCTCCAGTTGGTGGCTACCCCCGCGGCCTGGCCCCGCGGGCGTCGCGGCGTCCCGCAGTGTGGGCGCGGCCAGCGCCCCCCGCGGGCGCCGACTGCACCTCTGGGTCTCGCCCCTGGGAGCGGCTGCGTCCCCTCGCGTCGGGCAGCCTCCCTTGGTCAGTTGCTCGAGCGCGAGCCCTTGTGGCTTCGTCCTGCACGCGCTGGTCCGCCGCCACGAAGAGCTGCCCCCCAGCTGCAAGGGCACGAGGGGGGGAGCCATGGGCTCGTCCGAGTCGGAGTCGTCGGCACCTGCCGCGTCCCAGGCTTGTCCTCCAGGATGTCCTGATGCCGCCGCGAACTCCTGGGTCTGCCGACACAGCGCCGCGGCCACCTCCTGCCCGCCGCCTGGGGAATGAGGCTGTCGTACAGCTGCTGGCGAGGCCCCACGCGCAGGCTCCGCATCAGCACGCACAGCAGGTCCCGCGCCCATCCCAGGCGCCGCGCCCGCTCCGGCCGCAGCCCCCACGACTGCCCCGAGGAGCCGCTCGCAAGCCTCGACCAGCGCCGCGACCGCTGGGGGAGCGTCCCCCCCCACCGCGGCGCGCGCCTGGCCGAAGGCGGTCTGGGCTGCACGCACCTCTGGGCCGAGCTGCGCCGCCCCTGGCGCCAAGGCCACGGAGGCCCGCGCCCTGGCGGCGGCGTACTCCTCCTCCAGGCCTCGCACCGCCTCCCGCTGGTCGGCGACCTGCACCATGATGTCGGTGGCCGACTGCTCCAGCTTCTGGAGGCGACCGCGGGCTCCCAGCAGCTGGTTGGAGAGCGAGCTGACATCCTGCGAGGCTTGCCAGGCGTCCCAGGCAGGTTGCGCCAGCCCAGACTCCGCCATGGCGCGGCGGTGCAGCAACTTGTCACGCTGTGACTGGGAAAGCACACCACTGAGGGAACGGAACTCCTCATCACTGAGCCCGAGCCACACGCGCTGCTCGTCCTCGGTGAGCGCCCGCGGCTTTGGCCCAGCGCCTGCGCCCCCACGAAGTTGGCCACGAGCTGGGTCAGCCCATGCACCACCAGGAGCACGAGGAAGGGCATGTTGGGGCGCCTTGGGCTTGGGCGCCCCGCAAATGTGGCACTCGGTGCGCCACTCGAAGTTGTCCTTGCACGAACAGCGCTTGGCCGCACATGCCCATGCATTCCGTAGCCACCCATTGCCTCCCTTAGCCATCGGATGCCGAGGGACAGAAACAACTATGAAAGCTCAGAAGAGCAGGCCTGGTGGCAGGGCAGCACACCAGGAAATCACACGCCAAAATCACCCGAGCCTTGAGCCAAAATGGCTTGAGCCAAAATGGCTACGGAGTTCTCCTCCTCCTCCTCCTCCTCCTCCTCCTCCTCCTCCTCCTCCTCTTCGCGGCAAGGCTCTCCTTCTCGTCGGAGTCCAGAGGGCTGCCCAGGTCCTCCTCCCTGGAAGGCTGGAGAAACTGGAGCTTCGCGATGTTGTAGCCTCGCGGGCCCCGACGACGGCTCGAGGCGCCGGGCGAGGAGGAGGAGGCGGAGGAGGAGGAGGAGGAGGAGCAGGAGCAGGAGCGGAGGAGGAGGGGGAGGAGGAGGTGGAGGAGGAAGAGGGAGAGGAGGAGGAGCAGGAGGAGGAGGAGGAGAAGGAGGAGGAGGAGGAGGAAGAGGAGGAGGAGGAGGAGGACGAGCACGAGGACGAGGAGGGCGGAGGAGGAAGGGGGGGATGGGCAAAGAATGCTCGACCCGCAGATCTGAGCGAACTATTGATTCACACCAGGAGCGTTCGCCTGGTGTCGGGCCCCGGGGCGATCACAAGTCGATCCTGCTCAAGAAGTGCCGCTGAAGTTGGGCGCGCATTCATGGGGGCGATAAATAGGAGGCAGCGAGGGCTGCAGAGAAGGGCCCTCCGGGGCCCCGAGAGGGGGCCCTTTAGGGCCTCAGAGGGAGCCTTTAGGGTTCGAAAAAGGGTAACTATCTTCCCCCTCCATTTTCTCGCCCCTCCACTCATTCGCGCCCAAAGAAGGATGGGGTCTGGAGCTCCAGTCGCTATGTTTCGCGATGTTGTAGTTTCGTTCGCAACATCGAATCGCAGGGGAGGCAGGAGGATTGAGGTTCCAGGATCGGGGATGCAGCCACGCTGCTGGCTTCCCCCCCTCCTCCTCCCCGCGTCGCCTCGCTGCATCGGGCGGCTCGCTAAAGCATGCCGATAAGCCCCGAATGGAACAATTACCTTGCGAAGTACCGGGCCCTTTCTCAACATGTGGCGACTGTACCCAGGACCCCTCAATACGAACGAACATGTTGAAGGACCCGCAGTGCGCAGGAACACACCTCAGTGCGCAGGAAGCCGCGAGGTCTCACCTGGGTCTGCATGGACCTCGACTCCGCTGGACCTCCCAGGAGCTCACGAAGGTGGCCTTCGCAACCCCCCCAGTGGGCCGCGAGGACTCGGCTGGATGTGCGCAGACCTCCAACCCAATGGACCTCCCAGCAGACCGCGCAAGTGGCAACGGGTGCGCACTTCGCAGCCCCCGGGGAGCCGCGAGGTCGCCACTGGGAGGAAGCAGGAGGAGGAGGAGGAGGAGGAGGAGGAGGAGGAGGAGGAGCAGGAGCAGGAGCAGGAGCAGGAGGAGGAGGAGCAGGAGCAGGAGCAGGAGGAGGAGGAGGAGGAGGAGGAGGAGGGAGGAGGTGTGTGTGTGTGTAGACCGCCACTCCGCTGGACCTCCCAAGAGCCCACGAACGTGTCGACGGCTGCGCAGCTCGCAGCTCCACAGGGTGGCGCGGGGTCCCGGCCGGGTGTGCGCACAGCTCCTCCCCGCTCGACCTCTCGGGAACCCACGAAAGTGTCGACAGCTGCCCACTTCGCAGCCCCCAGGGAGACGCGAGAGGGAGGAGGAGGAGGAGGAGGAGGAGGAGGAGGAGGAGGAGGAGGAGGAGGAGGAGGAGGAGGAGGAGGAGGAGGAGGAGGAGGAGGAGGAGGAGGAGGAGGAGGAGGAGAGGAGGGGGGGGGAGGAGGAGGAGGAGGAGGAGCAGGAGGAGGAGGAGGAGGAGGAGGAGGAGGAGGAGGAGGAGGGGGGGGAGGAGGAGGAGGAGCAGGAGCAGGATGAAGACGAGGACGCGAAGGGGAAGGAGGCGGGAGGAGGAGGATGCGGGAGGGAGGAGTGGGGGCCACACTGTGCTCCTTTCAAGACGAGATACCCCCCTGAGCTCCGACGTCTAGATGTTTTCAATACGGAGTCCCTGGAAATCTCCAACCATTCCCCAGGACCGGTTTTTCGTCCCGAGTCGTTTGTTGACGGCCCCAAAGCCTGGCGAGGGCCCCGAATTATAGAGGCCAAAAACTTAGCAACACCTCCGTCTTGGTTGTTTCAATTCGCTGGATCTCTGGGGTGCAATTCGCGTTGCGCTCAGCTGCCTGCTTCGTAATCGCGGGGTGTTCCGCGTGCTCACTCTGTTGTGGAATGTCTTAAGAGTCGCCAGTCGCGCGCTCTTCCGCCCACGTGTCCCGCAGGATGCACGGCTTAGTGGTGGTGGTGGTGGTGGACCTCTGGGTCTGAACTCTGCCCCGCAAGACCCGGCTCCAGGCCATACTTTTTGTGCCAGCCCCTCGCCGCGTGCGCGGTGCGGCAGCGCCGCAGGCGCCGCGTGCGCGGGTCGCCCGTGCACGCAGCCTGGGCGGCAGGGCCCACAACACATACACACAAAGAAATGCACACAGGTTCCAGGATTGCCCATACAGGAATGCACACAATTTCTTATACATAGGATTTAAAGAATATCGGATTATTAATACATGATGAATGTATGAATGAAAATATGCATGAACGCATCGATGTTTTTTATTACCAACCCCCTGCATGTTAAATACATGATCCGCACGCGGAGCATGTATTAAAAACGGCACTGTCTGTTTTCATATAGGTTGAATGTTCGTCTTCCCCCCGTGTCCCATATTTCCTCATGTCTTCTGGGGAAGCGACGATCACTTGTGTCTGTGTGTTTTCCCCTCCTGACTGCTCAACGCCGCATGGGCTGCCGAGGGGATGCGCGGGATCTGCACGGCGACCAGCGTGGATGAGATCGGGCCAAACCTGGCCTCGACTTGCCATCGTGCGGGCGTCCCCCCTCCCCCTGTGCATTTTGCTGGAACTCGTGCGTTGATTTTTTCCAAATGGCCCAAGAGGCTCCATCATGGTCCAGATTCTGGCGCCAGCCTCGCCGATAAAAATGCACGCGCCCGAACGATGCCAAGTACCAGCGGGCTTCATGGTCCCCAAGCGACTGAGGTGGCGTCAGATCCAAGCGAAGTGGGCTCCCCAGGCCAAACCCAATTTACTTTCCACTCAGAACCCCCCAATCCCCGTAGCAGCCTCCCCTCGCTGATCCAAGTGCAGTGCTGATCCAAGCGCAGTCTCCTCCCCCCAAGTGGATGAGCCTTCAGCGCACTTATATGCTAGGCCAGGCCAAGTAAAACCCAACTTGCCGTCCACTCAGAATCCCCCCAATCCCCGTAGCAGCCTCCCCTCGCTAAGCCAAGTGCAGTCTCCTCCCTCCCCCAAGTGGATGAGCCTTCGTGGGAGCCTCTGTGCACATCCGCGGCCATACCACAAACGTGATTTGGATTGGATTCCGTCCAGATCTTCATGCCACCCCTCCTCGCCCGTTCTCTCAGATTTCGTTTTGTGTTCGTCAAGGTGTCGACCACATCCGGCGACAAGCAGACGCGAGCCCCAACATCATAAGGAATCCTGAGACCCTGCGAAGCCAGAAGCAAGCCAGATGGGCATCGTTTTCGGCTCCCGCAGCTCACAGCGGCGCTCTCTCGCCCCACCGTGGGCCACGTTGCTGGATCCCACACGCCTCGCAGATCCCGCAGCACTCGCAGGCCCCGCCGCGAGAACGATGAAGTGGAACACCCTTACAATCGGGGCGTTGGCCTAAGGAACCCTCAATAAGGAACGAGGTTTTTTTTTCATAAAGGTAAACTTCGCTTCCCCATGGGAAACTTCAGGAAAACCCAAGGCAAACTGTGAAGCAATCGATGAACACCGAGCCCCCCCCCAACAAAAAGGGCTCCTTCTTCAGCGCCCCGACTGAACTCTGGAGTGGTCCCACCGTGGTGGTCCTCAGACTACCCTTCGACGTCGGAAGGGTGGGGGATGCCTTCGTCCCCAAATGGGCCCCGACGTAGGATGAGGAGCGCCAACTCGCAAGTCCCAGCCAAATACCTCGCACGCTTCGTGGCGGACGGATCCGCCTGGTAGGTGATCCATCCTGATTTGCTTGTCACTCGGGACTGACATTGTGCCGGGCGTGGCCGAACTCGGGGCAGTCCTGAGGAGGCACTGGAAGGAAAGACGTGAGAAGTTGCAGAACTTGCAGGGCACAGTGCACTGGCGTCGCGTGGATGTCGATACTGCACCACCCTGGTAGATGGTGAGGAGTTTTTGCCGTTGTCGCCCATTTTCTTGTGCCATTTGGTAAACACACGTTTTGACGGTGCGTCGACGTCAACGTTGTCGACCTCTTCGCTGTCGAGTCTGGTCTGGCGTACCTGTTGGAGGCACCGTCGGTAGGGGACACCTCTAGCTGGACGCCGGATGTGCCGCTGTAGGTGAGGAAGGTCAAGCCCAGGGTCGTGGCCGTGGCGTGGGCCTCCATAGCGTTCTGCACGAAGTCGCTCCAAACCAGCTTGGGGTGTGAGACGGCATGAAGGCTCTGGAGAGCCTGGGAATACTGCGGGTGCAGATTGGCGTGGAGGGCCTAGAAACGGCCGAAGCACCACCAGGGGCACCGTGCATCGAGCGCGGCACAAGCTCTTCGTGTAGGCTGCCGGGATCACCCACAGGTGTCGCAGGTCGTCCCACGGGTTCCACAGGTCCCTCGGGTGCCACGAATCAAAATTCCCCCCAAGTGTCCCGCAGGTGTCGCAGGTCTTGAAGGTCCCACGGGTCCCTGGAGTCCGACAGGTGCCGAAGGTCTCAGAAGGTCCCACGGGTATCGCAGGTCGGTCACCCAAGTCCCCCAGAGCGCACAGGTCCCTCGGGTCACGCGGGTTACGGAGGACCCACAGTTCCCACAGGCGTCGCATGTCTCACAGGCCCCACAGGTCACAGAAGTCCTCCAGATCGCGAAGGTCCCGCCCAGCAGATCCCACGGGTCCCGCAGGTCCACAGTTCCCACCCGCCACACTGGTTCCACAGGTTCCACAGGCCACAGAAGCCCCACAGGTTTCACAGTTCGACAAATTGCACAAGTCACACAGTTCCCACGGGGAAGTTCCCCAGGTCCCACAGGTCACCTTTCCTGCTATCAGGGTGCCCTGCCAGGGTGTTGGAGTTCCAGGTCGGCGATGCCACGCATCCGCGGATAGAGAATAATCAGCACAGTGGGAAGGGATCGGAGGGAGGGGTAGGCTGTTAACTGTGGCGCGAGCGCACAAAGCTTGACGCATACCCCTCTCCCATACCCATCTTGACCATACCCCTCTCCTCCCCCCGCCCCGTCTCCCCCTTCTCCCCCTCCTGTTCTCCTCACTGCAGACGCCAGTCATTGCCCTGGTGGCACAACGAGTACCATGTCAAGTACGTGGACAACTTCAAAACATGATCTGGAGAAGGGCCCAACCCTGAGCAGCTGCGTCTGGAGCAGGGCGTGCCCCTCTCTTCAGTTCATACGCGCCGCGAGAGCCGTAGAGCTCGCGGCCGCGGAGAAGTCACGCAAGGGTGCGCCAAGCTCTGTGCGAATCGTGTGCCGACATGGCCGGAGGGCCGCAGGTGCTCTGTGTGAGACGCACAGCGTGTGAGGAGTGCGCCGACACTGTCGCGGGGCGGAACGCGGGCGAAGCTGAAGGTCGAGCTCCATGTGGGCCAATACCCGCGTGGGTGGTGTGCCGGAATGGGCCAGAGTCTGCATGCCGACGCACCCACTGGGGCCGTAGGTGGGTTCCCCAATGGGGCACGACACGAATGAGGGGTGTGCTGGATTGAGGAGGGGGAGGAGGGGGGTGGAGGGCGAGGAGGGGGAGGCGGAGGGGAGGAGGGGAAGGCGAGGAGGTTGAGGAACAGGAGGAGGAGGAGAGGAGGCGAGGAGGGGGAGGAGAAAGGGGAGGAGGGGGGAGGAGGGGGAGGGGGCGGGTGCAACCGCTGGGGCTTTAGGTGGAGCTCCCTATGGGGCCACGGAACGTGTGAGGGGTGCGCCAACGTGGATGGTGGCGGCATGCGGGCGCAGCCACTGGGGCCTTAGGTGGAGCTCTCCATGGGGCCACGAAGCATGTGAGGGCTGTGCCAAAGTGGGGGTGGCGGCATGCGGGCGCAACCAATCGGGCCTTCGGTGGGGCTCCCTTTGGGGCCACGAAGCGTGCGATGTGGTGCGCCAGAGTTAGGTGGTGGCGGCTTGCGGGCGCAGCCACTGGAGCCTAATGAGGATGAAGCTGCTGGAGGAGGAGCGGGACGCACGGCGCCTGCAGAGACAAGACGAGGACCCAACAGCACAGGGCCTTCCAACTCGACCGAACTCGAGGACCCAAGACAGACAAAACGAGGAAACAATTCGATCGAACACCAGCACTAGAACCGACAGCGACGCCACAGACGACCGAAGCGAAGCGTCCAGATGCGACCGACTGCGACGCAGCCGAACCGACCGAATCGTG
>CAUYUJ010022240.1:121166-126379 GCA_963575745.1 Prorocentrum cordatum
GCTGGAGATTCCAGGGAGGCCTCCAGGAGGGCATCGGAGGGCCGAGAGGAGCCCTGTCGGCAAAGCGCGGCGCAGGTCCTATAGATCCTCCCTCCTCAGGAGCGTAGCACAAGTTCTGGGTACTCCTCCCTCTTCCTCCTCCTCCTCCTCCTCCTCCTCCTCCTCCTCCTCCTCCTCCTCCCCCTTCTCCTCCTCCATTCCTTCTCCTTATGAATCACTCCTCCCTGTCGCATCCCGAAGACCATTTATGACTCTGAAGCTGAAAAAATAAGCAGCAGCTTCACAGATGGAGGGCGGGTCGTTTCAAAATGTGGCTCTCGCCTTAGCGTCAAGCACATTCGTCGTACACATTTGCAAGAGTTTCAAGGATTGAGGGCGAGTCATTTTCAAAATGTGGCTCTCCCCTTAGCGTCGCGCACACTCGTCTTTAACATTTGCAACAGTGTCACGGATTGAGGGCGGTTCCTTTTCAACATGTGGCTCTCGCTTTAGCGCCGCGCACATTCGTTTAAAACACCTTCGAAAGTTTCACATATTGAAGGCGATTCCTTTTCAACATGTGGATCTCGCCTCAACGCCGCGCACCTTCGTTCAAAAAACTGCAAACGCTTCACGGAATGAGGGCGGCTCCTTTTCAAAATGTGGTTCTCACTTTAGCGCCGCGCAAATTCGTTCTACAATCTTGCAAGAATTTCACGGATCCCCATGATCAACGTGCCAGAAATGGTGTTTTGGTGGGATGCAGGCTTATGAGGGTGCAAAGTTATGTTGATTCACTGTGTTCAAGTCCCAGGAATGGCGTTCTGGCACGACTTAGTATCGTCAAGACGCAACAATCAGGTTGATCCGTGGCGCTGGAATCCCGAGAACAATGTTGTGGCATGCTTCAGGGTTTCAAACACATGTCTTCCAAAGAGGCAGTTCCCTCAGTAAAAATGAACAGTTGTAGGGGCCTATGAAGAGGGAGCTTGGAAGGAGGGTGTATTCCAACATCGTTTCTACCTCTTGGGTTTACACTGGTCCTCCTCCTACTCCTCCTCCTCCTCCTCCTCCTCCTCGCCACCCCTGCGAGGCGGGGCTTTATCCATATCCACCGCCTGAGAACCGACGTCCTGAGGACCCAACGGGCGGTGGATGTGGATATATGCTGGCCCCAGGGGCCAACATACATCCGTATCCACTGCCTGTGCATCCACAAATCGACCTCCGGGCAGCGGTTTTGTGTAAATCCCCGCCTCGCCCCCACCCTCCCTCCCCGAGATTCCCACCATCAGCCAGCCCCAGCCGTCTGTCGGGTACGGCTCGAGGCCCAACCCCATGGCGAGGACGATCGTGACCGCCTGCAGCGGAGGGCAGGACAGGGAGGGGTGAAAGGAGGGGAGAGTCGGGGGAGGAACGAGGGAGGAAAGAAGAGGGAGAGGTAGGGGCGAACGAAGGAAGGGGGAGAAGGAACGAGAAAGGAGAGGGCATCAACTCTCGTGACCGCCTGGGAGAGATGAAGACGGGGGAGAAAGGAGGACGGCGGAGCGGGGGAGAGGGAGAGGGGGAGAGGGGGGGAGAGAGGGGGAGGGGGAGGGGGCAAAGTTAGTGCGCTCGCGCCATGTCTGACATCCTGCCCGCGCTGATGTTGCCTGTGTCCGCCAAAGCATGTCGTGGCGGACGTGGGAACTCCTGAGAGGACCCCACCGTGAGAGGGGCATCGAGCGAGGAGGAGGGGAGATGGAGGGAGGGAGGGAGGGAGAGGGGGAGAGCAAGCTTGGTGCGCTCGCGCAGTATCTGACATCCTATCCCTCCCTCCCACCCCTTGGGGAGACCAAAAAGTGCCGATACCGCTGCTCCCCGGACCTCTCGCAGGGTGCGTTCTGACCATGCATTTCGAGGCGAATCCAGCGGCGCCGACGAGGGCCTCCCAGGAGGCCGAACAAGGGAAGAATGGGCGAAGGGTGGCGGTGTGGGTACCTTTTCCTCCTCCGAATCCCTCCCGTTCTAGCATCAGGTCGGGCATGTCCTCCTACAGGCGGACTTTGAAAGAAAAATAACGAATACCCATAACATATTCAAAACATGCTCAACAATGATATTGTCAAAGTTTAAAAAAGCGCCCCCTGCCTATTTTTACTATGTTTGACTATTTCTTCTGTACGGAGACACGCCCGGCTTAATTCTAGCACGGGGGAAGCGGGTCCTGGGGGAAACGGGACCTGGACCCCCGTCCCTTCCCCCGGGACGAAATCCTCATCCCGAGCCGTTTCCTGATGGTCCCGAGCCCCGCGGAGGGCCCCGAGAGTCCGAAAAAAAAAGGCCCCGTTTCCCTTGGAAGCGTTTCCCTTTTCCCCGTTCCCCTTGGACCCTTGGAAGCGTTTCCCCGTTCCCCGAAAATATAACCTCAGGACCCGCTTCCCTTGGAAGCTGGCTTCCCCCCTGGCGACCGACCCCGACACCCATCCCTTCCCACTGGAGGCGCGGCATCGAGAGGGAGGGCGGCGGGGGTGGAGGGGGGGGGGCTGGGCCTCCCGGGGAGGCCGAACAGAAAGGGGAAAACGGGCGAATGGTGGCGGGGTGGGTGCCTCTTCCCAGTGGAGGGAGGGAGCCGCATCGAGGGGGAGGAGCGGCGTGGATAGAGGCATCCTAGACTAGAAGAAGGAGAGACTAAACGCCATAAGCAGAAACTTTTGGCGCTGCGCGCGGATGTCTTGGATCTGCGCCAAGCCCCCCTCCCTCGAGCGCTGAGCGTGCCAGGGGCGGCGCTGGAGGCACTGCCGGGGGGCGCAGCGCGGATCCAAGAAATCCGCGCGGAGCGCCAAAAGTTTATGTTTATGGCGTTTTTTCTTTTGTCGATTGATGGGGTCCGAGTAGATGGGTTCGAAGGATCGCGCCGCATCGCCAAAATGCATCGGCGATGCATCGGCAACGTGGCACTTTGCGAGCAGTAGGCACTCGCTCGGTGAGAGCAGGGAGGGGGGCCTCTCAAAGGCCCCTGGGGGCTCCTGGCAGGGCTTCGTGGATGCCTGGAAGGGGGGTGGCTCTGATTTGGACGCCCGAAGATCGACAAGCGCGTTCCACTACTCGCAGAGCAGCTACTCGCAAATGGCCTGGATCCGCCGCGAAGGATCGACGATCCGTGACATCTCGAGGAAGTGGTGCTTGTCTGCACGTTTGCGAGCAGGCACTGTGCGAGCAGTGGAACGCCGCCCAGCGGGGGCAGGAAGGGGGGCCCCCTCAGAAGGCCCCAGGGGGCTGCTGGCAAGGCTTCTCGGATGCCAGGGGGTGGGGGGGGGCTCTGACTTAGACGCCCGAAAGGGGTACAGGGCAGTTCTTAGGATTTTAATACATGATTAATGTACGAATAATTTCATGCATGAACTCATCGTTGCTTTTACCTGCAATTTTAATACATGATCCGCACGCGGAGCACGTATTAAAAACAGCACTGTATGGAAAAGAGAAGGCACAATGCCCCACAACAGATGCGCTCCCAAACCAACAGCGGCCGCGGTGGGGCAGGCGGCCCCCTGTGTCGAATGGGCACAGGCCGCGGCGACACCGACAGCGTGAGTCCTGCGCACAATGCGCAAGAACTGCTGTCGGTCCTTCTGCCCCTTCTTTCCGGACCCGCTTCGACCGCCCCGATCGGACGAGGCCCCCCCCTGCTTCTGGGAAGGCCCCCCCGCCCTCTTGGGGGGCCTCCCCCCCCTTGCACCCCCCCCCCATGTGCGCGCCACGACACCGCGGTGAACCCATCGGCGTGGCACTGCTGAAGAGGCGCCGTGGGCGCGGAGCGCGCCCGGAGGAGCGGCCTCGCAGAGGGAGGGCTGGGAGGGCTGGAGGAGGGCCGGAGCTGGAGACCTGGAAACGAGCACCAGCGTCAAGACAGAGGGGAGTACCTCCCCCAGGTGAGGATGAGATCCTGGATGTGGGTGCTGGTGGTGGTCTTGAGACCACTTGGGGGGCCTGGATATTGCCACCACCGCTGAGATCCTGGTCCTCCTCCCCCGGTGGAGGCACGCCGCCGACATCGGTGTTGGTCCCAGCCTCTGCCCAGACCTCCGAAAGGAGGGCGCCGGCGCGGCGCGCAGGCGAAACAGGGCGCCTTGTTGAAGTTGCCCGCGAAGGCCGTGTGCGTGGCCGACAGCCGCTGCACGATGCCGTACTTCAGCAGGTTGAACCCAAGGGCGAAGACGCCCGACAGGAGGGCCTGCGCCCGGCCTCCGCCTCCTCCTCCGCCCCCTCCCCATCCACTCCTCCTGCTCCACCTCCTCCTCCTCCTCCTCCTCCTCCTCCTCCACCTCCCCCTCCACTCCTCCTCCTCCTCCTCCTCCTCCTCCTCCTCCTCCTCCTCCTCCTCCTCCTCCTCCTCCGCCTCCGCCTCCGCCTCCGCCTCCGCCTCCGCCTCCGCCTCCGCCTCCGCCTCCGCCTCCGCCTCCGCCTCCGCCTCCGCCTCCGCCTCCGCCTCCGCCTCCGCCTCCGCCTCCGCCTCCGCCTCCGCATCCGCCTCCGCCTCCGCCTCCGCCTCCGCCTCCGCCTCCGCCTCCGCCTCCGCCTCCTCCTCCGCCTCCTCCTCCTATCCTCCTCCCCCATTCCTCCTCCTCTTCCTCCTCCTCCTTCCTCCTACTCTCCTCCTCCTCCTCCTCCTCCTCCTCCTCCTCCTCTGCCTCTCTGCCTCCGCCTCCGCCTCCTCCTCCTCCTCCTCCTCCTCTTCTTCTTCTTCTTCTTCTTCTTCTTCTTCTTCTTCTTATTATTATTATTATTATTATTATTATTATTCGTATTAGTCTTATTATTATTCTTCTTATTCCTCTTCTTGTTAGTATTAATATTATTAGTATTAGTATTCTTCTTATTCTTATTATTATTAGTATTCTTATTACTATTCTTATTATTCTTATTCTTCTTATGATTATTATTCGTGTTCTTATTATTCGTCTTAGTCTTCTTCTTATTCGTATGATTCTTATTAGTATTATTCGTATTATTCGTATTATTCGTCGTATTCAGATTCTTATTATGCGTATTATTATTATTCTTATTATTCTTCTTATTCTGCTTATTCTTATTATTATTATTCTTATTATTAGTATTCGTCTTCGTCTTCTTATTATTCTTCTTATTCTTATAACTATTATGATTATTATTATTCGTCGTCTGCTTCTGCTTCTTCTTATTCTGCTTATTATTCTGCTTATTCGTCTGCTTCTTCCTCCTCCTCCTCCTCC
>CAUYUJ010022241.1:0-126377 GCA_963575745.1 Prorocentrum cordatum
TTTTCAACCCCCCTGTCGCCCCATTCCCCCCGTCCATCCTTCGCCCTCTTCCTCATCCCCCCTCGCCCAGTGTTCTCCCTCGGCCAAGTCTTTTGAGTTTTCGACTCGGCGGGATCTAATACCTTGCATGGGGCTCGTTCAATTTGGAATCGGAGACGCCCGCGGCGAATCGCCGCCGCCTTCCGCCTTTTGGAAGCGACTGCGCGGCCGAGCGATGCGGCCAGAGCTCGGCCAAGCTATCCGACCACGCGGACCCCTAGCCACCGCGGAACTCTTCGGGGACCACGTGGGGGAGAAAAAAGGAGAGGAGGCGATGTCTCATCGGGCGCTCCTGGGGGCTCTGTCGGAGGCGTAATTTGGAGGATCTGCACCTGGGGGGTGAGGAAAGCAGCGCCTCTGGCGCGCTTCAGGGGCCATTTCGGAGCCGCATGTTGTTTTGCATCTTCTTGTACATGTTCGGCGCGGCGACCGCGCCGGTGGTTCGCTGCGCAGTGAGAGCGACGCGCGCGAAGCATCTGGCATGATCCGCCTCAGAGAGCAAGGTCAGACCCCGAGAGTTTGCGCGGCCACGCCAGGACCGCGCGCGCACGTCCGCCGCGACCCGCTCAAAGTGGATTTTTTGGTTTCGTAGGGCCTCCACGAGCGCAGCGCAGCACTGGGGCAGTTTAGGGGCACTCTCGGGGCGCCCTCGCGCGTTGCAGCTGTTGGCCGCCCGCGGGTTTTGCGCATGAGAATGTCCGAGCGGGAGGTTGCCTCGCGCGATGCCCGCTGCGCAACTCCGTGGCCGCGCTCAGGTTTTCGCCGCGAGCATGGGAGAGCCGCCGTCTGAGATGGAACATTCATATCGAGCAGTGCACCATGCGTGAGAAGAGCCTTCGCCTTCAATTGCCGCCCGGCGACGAATGCGAAAACCTCGCCTCGCAGCCCAAAGCCGCGTCTCCTCGCCATCTTCAGATTGCACCGCGCATCTCTTCGAGCCGCCGGGCCACGCTAAACTAATGCACGCTCGTTCGCGCGACTACGTCGCCCCGGCGACGTCCGCGTGAGCGGTGCAAATCGCATCTACATGTATCTGAATACCGACGGGCTTTCAATCGTCTGGGCGGCGCCGCCCCGACGATTGAAAGCGCCGTCGGTATTCAGATACTGTGATGCGATTTTCACCGCTCAGCGGACGTCGCCGGGCGACGTAGTCCGCAGGGGAGGGGGGGGGGGAACGAGCGTGCATTAGTTTAGCGTGGCCCGGCGGCTCGAAGAGATGCGCGGTGCAATCTGAAGATGGCGAGGAGACGCGGCTTTGGGCTGCGAGGCGAGGTTTTCGCATTCGTCGCCGGGCGGCAATTGAAGGCGAAGGCTCTTCTCACGCATGGTGCACTGCTCGATATGAATGTTCCATCTCAGACGGCGGCTCTCCCATGCTCGCGGCGAAAACCTGAGCGCGGCCACGGAGTTGCGCAGCGGGCATCGCGCGAGGCAACCTCCCGCTCGGACATTCTCATGCGCAAAACCCGCGGGCGGCCAACAGCTGCAACGCGCGAGGGCGCCCCGAGAGTGCCCCTAAACTGCCCCAGTGCTGCGCTGCGCTCGTGGAGGCCCTACGAAACCAAAAAATCCACTTTGAGCGGGTCGCGGCGGACGTGCGCGCGCGGTCCTGGCGTGGCCGCGCAAACTCTCGGGGTCTGACCTTGCTCTCTGAGGCGGATCATGCCAGATGCTTCGCGCGCGTCGCTCTCACTGCGCAGCGAACCACCGGCGCGGTCGCCGCGCCGAACATGTACAAGAAGATGCAAAACAACATGCGGCTCCGAAATGGCCCCTGAAGCGCGCCAGAGGCGCTGCTTTCCTCACCCCCCAGGTGCAGATCCTCCAAATTACGCCTCCGACAGAGCCCCCAGGAGCGCCCGATGAGACATCGCCTCCTCTCCTTTTTTCTCCCCCACGTGTTCCCCGAAGAGTTCCGCGGTGGCTAGGGGTCCGCGTGGTCGGATAGCTTGGCCGAGCTCTGGCCGCATCGCTCGGCCGCGCAGTCGCTTCCAAAAGGCGGAAGGCGGCGGCGATTCGCCGCGGGCGTCTCCGATTCCAAATTGAACGAGCCCCATGCAAGGTATTAGATCCCGCCGAGTCGAAAACTCAAAAGACTTGGCCGAGGGAGAACACTGGGCGAGGGGGGATGAGGAAGAGGGCGAAGGATGGACGGGGGGAATGGGGCGACAGGGGGGTTGAAAAAAGGGGAGGGGTGAGGATGAGGATGAAGATGAGGAAGAGGACAAAGAGGAAGATGATAACAGTGATGATGATGTTGGTGCTGATGTTGATGATGGTGTTAAAAGTAATGACGATGTCGATGACAATGGTGTCGATCATGATAGTGGTGATGGGAAGAACAATGATGACGAGGATGAGACGATGGGAATACAGTGATGACAGTGATGACAAGTGTTGATGAGGGGGATGGGGATCACGATGGGGTTCCTGATGATGGCAATGACAAGGACGAGGATGCTGTCAATGAAGATGAGGACGATGAAGGTAAGGACGCTGAGCATGTTGTTGCAGATGATGACCACGCTGATGGAGATGACCATGAGGACGGGGATGAGGATGGCGAAGGGGGTGAGGAGGAGGATGAGGATGGGCATGAGGAGGATGGTGACGGCGATGATGATGATGCTGGTGGAGATGAGGACGAGGAAGAAGATGATCGCGATGGCGACGACGCTGACGATGAGGATAACCACGGTCGTGCTGATGCTGATGGGAATGGTGATCAGGATGGTGATGATGATAATGGTGGTGGCGGTGGCGATGTTGATAGCGATGGTGATCATTATGGTGATGATGGTGATGTGATGGGATGAGTCGCTTCTATTCTGCGTGCCAGAGGATGTCTTTGCTGCAGGGGGCAGGGGCGCGGGGCCCGACGACCGACGGGCATGCAAGAGACAACCTGCAGCGGCCGCACCAAATCGAAACTGCATGTAGAACAAGGCGAGACCGGGAGGGAAAGGCGGCAAGCTTGAGCCGCAGCGGTCGCGGCACTCGTCATTCCAAAAGTCAAAACACACAGCGTGCAGTTATACGATCAGCTTCCATTATGCGTGCCAGAGGCCGTCTTTGCTGCAGGGGGCAAGGGCGCGGGCCACGGCGACCGACGGGCATGCGAGAGACAACTTGCAGGGGCCAAACCAAATCGAGATTACATGCGCCAGGCATACTTGCAACCCCTGGCCGCCGGGCCGCAGAAAACATACACGCGCGCTAGTGTTCGCTGGGCGAGGCGACTGACGCGAGCGCCCTTGAAATTTTTCAATCGCCGCGACCATCCAGTCGGAACCCCAGCGGGCGAAATCCCGGGATAATCTATCGGGGGAAAAATCCACGGCGCGCCGCGCGGGTCCAGAGAGGTTAAGCAAGCGCGAAACCGACGAGGGCCCGAACGCCTGTGGAGAGAGCAGAGCAGGCGGGTCGAATGCCCAGCGGATGCGATGATAACGCCCAAGACCAAATCTTCGTAGGCCGAGGGTGCGCACTACCATACTGGCACATATTTACTCCCGCCGCTTGCGTAGCATTGGACATCGCGTACATGAAAGAGGCCAGGCTTAGCATAGGTTACGCGGCGCAGCCATCAGCAACGGGGGCAATGCGCCGCAGAGAGTCCGAGAGCGAGCGGGGGGGGGGCCGGCGCCCGAGGCAAGGGGGGGCCCAAACGCCCAAGACAACCAGCCACGAAGCCACCCCAAGATCCTCTGGCGCACAGCGGGTCGAGACCAATCGAACCCCACATGCTGCAAACCTAGCGCGCGCAAGCGCGTCGCGATAGGGCGAGTGGACCTTCCGAGCCCCAGGAGCGCGCAGCGAGATCTGACTGAGGCGGCCTTCAATGAAATTTGCCGCTGAAGCGTCAGAACGCAGTCCAACTGCCCGCCAACGCGGGCCTCGCTCGCCCGCGCAATGTCGAAGGAGGCTGCCGCGGGATCTGCAGGGGGGGCGCGCCGACGCGACTGACCGCCTCGAAAAGAGGTGCGAGGTGTCGGTCCACCTGAAGTCCGAAAGACAGCGCCGCCGCTCCCAGCAGGTCCACCCATTGCTGCAGCTTCGCCCGCTTGGCATGTCTGCGGGGAGAGCAGTGCGTGATCCACATTCCACGATCCTTGACCTCATCTAAGGTCCCGCGCGCCCCGAGCAGGCCGTCGCTCGCCGCGCTGTGGCGGAGGGCGCACAGCGACGGCCGCGTGGCCCGAGGGCCTCGGCGGCGCGGTCGAAAGCGCCCCGCGCTGCTGTCACCTGGGAGTCCCACAAAGGCGAGGCGCCAGGGCGAGCCGCCTTCAGCGCCGCCCACAGCGGCCACCAAACCGCCTGGCCCAGCGCGACGCTCTCGTCGGTGATCCCCGTCTTGCTTGGCCCGCCGTCCTCCCCAGGCTTGAGCGCCAGACCCCGCTCGGCGCACTCCTCGCCGGCTAAAGAGTTGGGCGGCGCCAGCGAGCGCCCGCGCAGACGGAAGACCTCCGAGGGCCGCAGGTAGCCGGCGAAAGACAGGTTCGCGAACATCGCGAACGGGATGTGGCGCCTCGCGATCATCACGCCCACGATCACCAACGCTGCATGCCGGGGGATCGGAAGGCGCATGCAGGGCGGCTTCAGCTTCTTCCAGCCGCCCTTTGCCTTGCATGCCCTCGGTGGAGCAGCGCGGGCGGCGCCCGGCGCAAGCGGCAAATGGCGCACCGCCGCCAGCGTCGCGCGGCCCGTGGCCTTGTCGAAGCCGACTGAGGCCAGGTGCGCAAGGAAGGCCATCAAGATAACGTCGAGCTACTGGGTCGAAGACCAGTGCAGCCCAATCCGCAGGCGCCGGTTCGTCAGGCGCTGCGCGTGGGCGGCGCAATGCTTGGCGGTCGAGTCGGCGAGCGCCGCCGCCCCGAGGAAGCCGAGGCAACTGCCCCTCGGCTGCGACGCGGAGGTCGGGCGGACCTGCCTCTGGCGCGCCAGTGTCGTGGCGCGCCGGGGCCGCGCTCGACGCGCGACCACCTGGCGCTCCGCCTGGGGTCGAGCCAGCGCCCTGCCACTCGGGCCCCGTGCAGCAGCCGCTCCGCGACGGGGCATCGGGCGGGTTGAACTCCGAAGGCGCCCGCCTCGCGCGCGCGCGGCAGCGCGAGGCCAACGCGACAGCAGAGGCGCGAACTTCCGCAAGGGCCGCGCTAGGTCCGCGCCCCCCCCCGCGCCCTGCGCCCGCCCTGAGAGCTAGAGCCACGTTGTCGGCGAACAAAACGAGAGAGTGACCCAGAAGAGGCCCAGAGCGGAGAAGATGACGTAGTGCGAATTCCAAGGCACCCCCCTCGGACTCCAAGATATACCGAATCTTGAACACGCGACCCGAATGCACCGCCTTCCGCCGGGGGGCCTCCAGCAACTGTTTGGGGGCCTCGGAGAAGGAGGGGAGGTCGCGCGCGACGGACAGGAAGCTCTCGAAGCCGGGAACAGCTTCAGCGCTGGGAGCCCCCCGCAGGCTTCGCGACCCCCAAAGAGCTTCTTGCCCAGGTCCAAGAGGGCGCCTTTCAGCGCCAAGACGACCCGCATCATGCCCGAGACGATCGCCTCCTAGCGCGCGCTGGCGGGCAGCGATAGCATCGTGGCATTTACGCATCGTCTTCTCGGCAGGGCGCCCGATGTCGGCGACCGCGTGCACGGGCAGCTCGCGGCGGCAGACCCCGATCCCATAACAAGTAAAGTCCGAAGAAGCGACGTCACAGGCCCGCGGGGGGCGCCGCGAGGAGGCCCCCAGCGGCAACGACGACTGAACCCAGCGGAGCTCCTTGAGGACGCCGCCCCACAACTTCACGGGCTCGGCGGATCGCGATCTCGCGAAAGCAAAGGCGGCAAAAAAAACATCGACAGGGTCTCGCGCCTGCGCGACATAGCCCACGTGATGTGGCCGATCTGACCGCGGCGAATCACAGAGCGGGCGCCCAATCTGAGACGAGCGACGCGAGAGCGCGGGGCACTAAGGCTTCTTGTTCCACCATCGAACTCGAGACCCGCAAGGATCATGGAAGCGCGCGCCTCCCGAAGCTCGCGCGCGGGCAACCGAGGTGAGGCGACAGCCGCTGAGATGCGCTGCAGCTTCGAGTTCGCGAGCTCCCTCGAGCTCATTCCACGCAGGCGGCCGCCGCCCAGGACGAGGACGGGGCCGCATCTACGATGGGGCGATCGGCCTCTGCGCAAGCGCCCCTGACAAAAATGGAGCGCCCTGACAAAAATGGAGCGCCCTGTTCGAGCCCATCGGCGTCGCTGCAACCCCGGGGACCAGGTCCGCGTCGAGCGCAACCCCGTCGCGGCGCAGCGCCCGATTCGCGATGCACGGGAGCGCAAAGCACTGAACTAAGTCCGATGGAAGTTCATGCGGGAAAACGCACACTGAATATCTGCCGACGCCATATTGCCTATGGCGTCGGGGGCGACCTCCACGCCAGACCGTGCAACACTCGTCGGCAGCTTCGCGCTGGCTGGTTCGGAGATGGATAAATTGGCAATGCGGGTGTCGAACACCATCCTGAGGCCCCCGTCAATCTTGGCCACGAAGAACACCCCGACCGCGGGCTGCCCCCGACCTCGGCGGACACGGAACCGCGGCGCGCCCGCCTCATCAAGTCGACGAAGAACGTCGACGTAACGGTCGGGGCAGCTCAAGAGAAGGGGGTCGACGTGAGGCTTGAGCCCAGACTCTCGGAGTCTAGCGACGGCGGTCGACTCGGAGACTAGCACTCCCGTCCTCCATGGCCCCAGCCTGTCAAGGGCGGCCTCGCTGCATATGTATTCCAGCGAGGCCAGGGGGCGCGGCCCTTGGCGCAAGGTCGAACTGTGGTATTATCTGCAATGCCCAGGTGCATCGCGGAGCAGCTCTGAGAGGGCGGCATCCGAGGTGGCGCTGCTAACTCTAAGGTCGACAGGCCAATCGAAATTATTGAAATTATCGGCAATGTGACCGGGAGCGAGCCTCTGAGGCAGGATGCATGCGTGAACAGGCGCCGCCGCCTCGCGAGCAGATCGGGCCCGGCTGTTCGTCTCGCCGAGGGGGTCCATGCACTCGTTGGCCCAGGCCCGCCAATCAAGACCACGATCGCAAAGCTGTCGACCACGCCGAGACCGAAGAGGCTCTGGCCTGTCGTCAACAGCAAGCCGGGGAAGAGAACAAAGGTTGCGTTACCGATCACCAGGGGCAGCCGACGTCGCGAAGCTGTGCAGCTCGGGGCCCAAGCGCACCTCAGCGGACTCATGGGCGAGCGGACCGCCGCTGAGGCGAGGGATGCCGATCGCTATGGGCGCAACGCCCGCCCCTCGCGGGCCTTCCTGCAATCCTTGGCGACCGCAGCCCCCGTCTTCAACTCGTGCGCGATCCATGTGCTCAGCAGCGGGCACGCGCGCGCGATCCCGCGGCTCTCCTGGGCGCCCAGGAACAGGATGTTCTCGGCGCGGTCGTCCAGCACGTGGGACTTGTGCTTGTCATTCTTGTCGCTGCCCTTCGGTTTGAAGGCCGTCTCGACCGCCTGCTCTTCCAGCAGCTGGAGGCGCTGCGCCGTCGTCTCCAGGTGCGCCAGCTCACAGACGCTCACCTGGTCGTAGCACGCCGCGAACCCCAGGATCCGACAGAGCAAGGCGTGCTCCCTGGTGATCGGATCGTCCCCCGACATCTTCCACTCAGTCATCCACTTAGTGTGCCAGGCTGCTGGGGACGAAGCGTGGCGCTGGCTGCGAGCGCGGACCCAGGCCGCCGTCCGAGGGCCTCGAACGGGCCAGTCGGTTCACGCCGTCGAAGTGTGCAGCATAATGCCCTCGCGGGAATCCCGCCAGCGGTCGCCCCGCAGGTCGTAGCTCACGGCGCTCGCACGCAGGTCAGCGGCCCCACCAGCAACAGCAGCCCCACCAGCAGCAACGCCAGCCCCAACGGCGACGCCCGCGGCGCCCGCCGCAGCCGGCAAGGGCTGGGGGCCCGCAGGTGCGCCAGCCGCGGCCAAGGCAGGTACCCGTCCAGGCGGAGGGCCCAACGCGGCGGGCGGCGCCGCGGCAGCAGCAGGAGCGGCCCCCGCCAAGGCGGCCACCAAACCTGGAAGAGCGACACCAGGCGCGGCCGCGGGCGGCAGCAGGCCAGCGGCGGGCGCGGGGGCTGCGGGCAGCGCCAAGGGCCCAACAGCAAGCGCCGCCGCCACCGCAGGGGCCCCAGGATCGGCCAGCGCGAGCGGCACAGAGGCGAGACCCCCAGCGCATCAAGCAGCTAAGGGGAGGCTCGCGGGGCCAAGCGGCACGGCGACGCCAAGCGCTGCGGCCCCCTCGCGAATGCCGTCCCGCACCCCCTGATCCGTCGGCAGGGAGCGGAAGCCGTAGACCCGAAGACCGCCAGGGCGGTCGCCCTGGCTTTGCAAAGAATCACCCCAACGATATCTGCATCAAGCACCTCGCTCTCGTGGTAGCGGTCCCAGTCGGGTGTCAGCACGAAGTGATTGCCAGCACCATCTGCCAGCAGCGAATCCCGCTCAAATCTGGGCTCCGCCGACCCAGTATCGCACCAGCGACAAGGTAAGCGCATGCGGCATGGCTACCTGCCGTCAGCGAGCTTATCGCGGATCGCCCTGGCCTGCACCCGCGCGGTCTCGTCGAAACTCGGCTCGGATTCGACAGCCTGGCCCACGACTGCGCTGCGATGGACCAGCACGTACCCCAAGGCGGTGCCGAGCGCAGCGCCCGCGAGGAGGCTCGCGACCGAGCAGCCGCCCACGAGCCCGAAGCAGGAGGGCTCGGGCACCTGGCCGCCTGCGCCCGCGCAGACGCACGCGGGGATGGCGGGGCAGGTCAACTGCGGCGCGCAGACCCCGCGGCTGGGCGCCGCCGCGCGCGCCACCACGGAGGCTCCGAAGGCCTGAGCTCCGCATCGCAGAGTGTCGGAAAGGTAGAGGCCCAGAACCCGCATGGAGCCGCACAACTGAAGCAGGAGCCGTAGTGGTTGCGGCACTCGACATTCCAAATATCAGAACACTTAGCATGCAGTTATATGATGATGCTGGCGGTGGTGGTGATGATGATGATGATGATGGTGATACTGATGATGATGATGATGATGATGATGATGACGATGATGATGGTGGTGATGATGATGCTGATGATGATGCTGATGATGAGGAGGAAGAGGAATGAAGGACTGGAAGAAGAAGAGGAGGACGAGGGGAGGGAGAGGGTGAGGCCAGGGATGAGGAGGATGAGGCGAGAATGATGCCATGATGCGATCGGCTCGGTGTACCTCCCAGAAGCTCCAGACTGTCTGGCGGCCCTCGTTCTTGGAGCTCTGGAGCCCTCGCCGAGCACCTGGAGGACCTGGAAATCTTGGAGCGTAGGTAGCACTGAGGTGAGGGGCAACATCAGGGGTAGGAGTAGGAGTAGGAACCAGTGGCGGAGCCAGTCAATAATAAAATTTGGGCTTAAACCTCAGGGCACAGAGAAACCTTCCGCTGCCGCCGTTCTTGGTCGGCCTTGCTTAGGGCTTTGGGCGCGAGCCCGTCTCTAATGTGATCAAGGTAAACCCTACCCGTGGGAGTTATATCCGTGCAAACCTTCCCGAGGGACCGAAGCTGCTGGTCCGAGAAAGCTCCACATCGGCCACAGAACCAAATTTTGAGCGCAGTATGGTAATTAAGGAGATGGGAGGGGTGTAGCCAGCCCCCCGCGACGTGAATACGACCCCCTACAGCTGGAGACATAAGCGTGCCATTCACATTTACAAGTGGGGGGCACACTGAGTTCCAGAATTCAGCAGTCGTGGCTTTTGTAGCCGAACCGAAACACTTCGAACACTTCTGTTTGCACTCCGAGAGCCTGTGAGCCGAGAGGAGCGGGGCGAGAGCAGCAGCAGCGGGGGGGCGGGGAAGGGGAGGAGGGGGAGGCGGGACCCCCTCTCTTTTCCGGTCCCGCGCTTCCAAGGCCACGGTTTTCTCAGCAACAAAACAATCGAGGGTAGCTTTGAGCAACCTCGTTCGGACCAAAAGAGCCCGCCTTTCGTGAATCTGAATTTGCTGTCGGACCGATTCGGGGATCCTGCGCGCCAATGCTGCCGCACCAGCTATTTCATCTACAACAGTATTGGCTAGCACGAGACTGCTGGTCGCCCGCCCTGCACATATATCCTCCTCGTCTTGGTGACTGGGAGTGAAGAGCACAGAAACACAGTGATGGGGGCGGTGGAGCATCAGCTGTCTAATGATAGCCCACAGATCGGCGTCAGGTCCCTTCGGTGATCTGTACGCGCATTCGTACCAACTGTTGGCCAGGGGTTCAAAATCAGTTATATACACTAGATGGTCGAGGGTCGTTTTAAGAGCTAGCATAAAAGCACACAGCTCGCCTCTGGCAACCGCCTGTCTTGGCCCCCAAAGCGGGCCAGAGATGGAAGATTCAACCACGAGCGGGTGGAGAGAGGCGAACTTTCCAATAGCAACACCAACGCGTCGGAGCCTGGGTGATTTCGAGTCGGGACCGCCAGAGGCGTCTCCCGCGACGATTACTGGACGCTCGCGAGACCCGACCCCGAGGCACCCGACTTCAACCTCGTTAACGCCCGTCGCAGACCAGGCAGGGACAGAGACAGGAGGAGGGACTCTGGTCCAGTCCCTAGGGATGAGGCCTCGAGCCCAAAACCCTTCTTCACTATCAAACTGCGCTAAAGCCTGGGGCACGAGGTGCTCAGAGGAGGCGAAAGCCTGCGAATTTTTATTCTCACTGCATTCCCAGTACCTGTGCTTCGCCGTCTCAGGTGCTGCACGGCATCGGTCACAGATGTTGTCGCCCGCGTAGGCCCTGATGAGACTAGCCTTCCTGTCCTTGGTCCAGCAGCCCGCTGTGGACACCATCACCATGGTCTCCGGGGTGGGGCTGTCGGTCCCCTCTCGGTGATCACTGGGCGATTGGGGGTCGATGCATCCACCCCTGAGCCTGTCCCTACCCATCGTTGCCCCCTGCCATTTGGAACACAACTCGGCTCTCAGGCGGCCGTTCGGGACGATCGGGACACCTGGCAACCACTGAACGCTCTTGGCGAGGCGCAACCGCTGAACAGCACCCCGAGGCTGGACGAAGGAAACGGTGAGAGCCGACGAACACGCCCGCAACCCTCGAAACCTTGAGCCCGAATGCCAGCCTGAGGAGGGAGGGAGACTGACGACGACGACGCCGACGCCACCGACGTCGACGCCAACAGCGACGCCGCCGCCGCCGACGTCGCCGCCGCCGACGACGACGACGAGCGCCCCGCGTGCGCAGAGGAGCCGAGACCTCGGCTGCGAGCCGCCCTGCCAGGGCGACGGCCACCGCCAGGGGCCCCAGCAGCGCGGCCGCCAGGGCGGCCGCCAGCAGCCACTCCGAGGGGGCCGAGCGGTCCTCACCGGCGGCGGTGGTGCGTTTTCAGTCCCAGCAGTGCCTGCACTCAGGGGTGAAAGTGAAACGAGGGCTCCTAACTTCGCGTTTCGCGCTGCGCGAAGCGCGAACAACTTCGCGCTCTCGTGCCGCCCCCAAAGGGGAGACGAGGAGGACGAGGAGGAGGGGGAGGAGGAATGAGGCCCGCGAAGCGCGACTAACTTCGCGCCCTCGTGGGAGCCCTTGTGAAAGGAGCGATGATCAAACACGGGTCTTGCGCGAGATGGCACAGCGACCCTACGCGGCGGCCAGCGCGGGCCGCCAGGGCGGCACGCTGCACCAGAAGCGAGGGCGCTCATGCGCGACCTTCCGCGGGCAGCTGGCGCGCCAGTGTCGGCGAAGCCGAATCCGTATTGCTTGCGCCCCTCACGTGGGGCGGAAAACTGCCCAAACACTGGATACGCTAGGCTGCACGCTGCTAACACACCATGCTGAATGTGCCTCGCTCGCTCACATCACCGCGGTGCGGACACACCGGGCGGCAGACTCACTCGGCGAGTCATTCATAGCCCATCCAGACCACTCTTGCGCTCAGGGGTTCTTACTTCTGTTACTAAGGAACTGAAATGGGCATGCTGAGGATTCGCCACATTGCCCCCCGTCGCCGCCTGCGGGATATGCCGAGGATTCGCCACGTTGCCGCCCACTGCCGCCTCGTTGCTGCGTCGTTGCCGCCTCGTGCGCTGTTGCCGCCTGTTGCCGCCTGTGGGGGTATGCCGAGAATTCGCCACGTTGCCGCCCATTGCTGCCGCGTTGCTTCGAGGTTGCCGCCTCGTTGCCGCCCGTTGGGACATGCAAGGGATTCGCTACGTTGCCGCCCGTTGCCGCCTCGTTGCTTTACCATCCTTTGTCCTGGTCGCGTGGCCTGTGGCCTAGCTCACACCACACATGGCTTACTCTTCGAAAGTGTAATAACTCACTGTTCGCACTCCATGCTGGCAAACATGTATTGTTTGTTTGTGACCTAGGGGGGATAATCGAGCTGGAATCGGCGATACATCGCCGACGCATCGGCGATACACCCCCGATTGCGAATCCGCACGCTCCTGGGCGGTGGGCTATATAGGGTCCCCCGTCGGCGATGAATTAGCGATTGGGGGTCGATGCATCCCCCCTGAATCTATCCCCTCCTGACGTTGCCCTTGGATCGGTCATCGGTTTGTGTTCGTCGCTTTTTTTCCATCACGGGGCAAGCTTGGAGATTAGTATGGTATTCGTCGCCATCGGGGTCCGGAGGTCGTTCTCGGGCCCCAGCGGCGTCAAACATCGATCTGGGGGGGGCAGAACTGGCACGGGTGGGCCCCCGGGGAGGGTCCAGGGACTGACTTCGAGCGGATGGCATCGCACATCTACATATCTATGCCCTCGGGGTCTGAATACCGAGGCGCGGTCCCATGGATCCAATGGCTCCGCCATCGTGCCTCTGGGCACAGAGTTGGCGTGTCCTCAGGTCCTTTGTCTAATCCTTTAAGCCTCAGTCCTTACTCCTGAGGGGTCTCTCATGGGCCTGGACCCCGAACTGCCGAACCTCTCGGGGCTTGTCGCGTGCCACCTGGGGTTCCTCGCGTCTTCCCGCATGACTTTTCTGGGTCCAAGAGGGGCCCAAGACGGGCTCAGAGGGCCCAAGAGGCCGCCAAGACGGTCCACGATGGCCCCGAGTCCCCGAACGATCTCCTCTAGACGCCCAAGATGGCCCCAAGACGGGAAAGAGGCCGCCAAGACGCCCCAAGAGGCTTTCAAGACACCTTACAAGATGGTGCCGAGAGGCCACCATCATTTGTGTTCTCAGGTTTTGTTGGATCTTGGCGCTCTCGCCTTTTCGGCTTCCAGACGCTCCAAGACCGCCCATGAAGCCTCCAAGATCGCCCCAAGACGGCCCCCAAGAGGGCCCCAAGATTGCCCAAGAGGGCCCCAAGACGGCCCAAGAGTCGCCCAAGACGGCCCAAAAACGGCTCCAAGATGGGGAACCCGAACGGATATTTTGAACTCTCGGCCCCGAGAGACCCCCAGGATGCCCCAGGAGGCCCCAAGAGGCCCCAAGAGGCCCCCAAGAGGCCCCCAAGAGGTTCCCAAGAGGCCCAAACAACTGCCCCAAAGAGGCCCCCGACGGCGCCCCCAAAAGACTGCAAGAAACTTCTCTGAGAAAACTGACCTACAACCCTGGCACGGTGGCGGGATGGGCCGTTAGATACGTTGCGCGCGGGGCCTCCGCGGAAAATCGCCCTGTACGGGTCGCGGCAGAGTAGAGTGCGGATCGAGAGGCCGTGGGTGGTATGGGTATGATGTTTCCAGCCGCACGAGGTCCAGCATGCGGACGTTGAGGGCGTCCTCCATGGCCTCTGATAGCGTCGCGCCAAGGAAGGGGGGAAGCCGAAGGGGCGGCCTTGCAAGGAGGGGAAAGGGCAGAGGGGGTGGGTGAGTGGGCCGAGGGTGGTGGGAAGAGGGGGCCGAGAGGTCGAGCACGTGCTCCAAGGCCCTTGGCGGCACGAGTGAACCACGACGATGGCGCGATGTCGCAGGCATGATGGAGGCGGGGAGAAAGAAAAATTGCAATCAACATGTGATGGTGAACCTGGCATGAATCAAACCGGTCCCGAGGGAAACGGGTCCCGGACCCTGGGGCCTTCTCCAAGACGGCGCACAATACCACAATTGAGGATCTCAAACCTGTGATGTGAGATAGCTCGTTTCTTCAAGCGCCCTGGGCACCTTCCCCCCAAGACCAACCATCGACTGAAATCAAAAAATACTGATACCGCTACTCCCCGGGCATCAGGGTGCGCTCTGACCAGAATCGGGGCGAATCCAGCGGTGGCGACGAGGGCTTCCGAGAGGGCCCAGAACGGCGAACACCCAAGCAAGGGTAGCAGTATCGGGACCTCTCCTAGTGAGGGCAGACGAGTCAACCTCCTAATAAGCACCCCGGCCAGCGAGGCCTTTTAGTGAACGGACCTAGGGAAGGTATCGACCAGGGCAGGGCTGCTCAGGAAACGCCCAGGGCTGTTTGGGAAACGCCAATTGTGGTGGTCGGGGTGGTTGTTGCTCCCTTGATTTTCCTCCTCTGAGATTCGTCCCCCAAATGCGACGTACGGCAGGTTCGTGTCAGGCCGACTTTGGCGTTGGTTTCTGACATCGCGGGGGTCGTTCAACTTTGAACGATCGGCCGCTTCCGAAACGTCGGGTCGTTCAACATCGACCGATTATCGGTCGCCAGCGGCGTTCAACGTTGAACGCCAGCGGCGGGGCCGCCGCTGGTCGACACGACGCGAGACTGTCGTACAGTCCGACCAAAGCCAGAAGAACACCCTGAAGAACATGAGACCCACCGCCGGCCAAAACACAAAGAACATCCAAGGGTACCCGCCCCAAGATGCACGAGAACACTCCCCATCCAAAGGCACCCTCCCCGAAAAGATCTCGATGTTACACTTCTGTGGGATCTTCTGACCCGGGTCAATCCAGACCCGGGTCAACAAGAAACCAAAAACTGCAATGCAGGAACAAAAGAGCTGCAACGCAGGTCTTCGCAAACCTGGCTCAGCCAATCTGCGCGGCCGCCTCGCGGCCACGAGCGGCTCGCTGACCCGGGTCAGCCAAAGGGGTCGTCGCAGGATCCTGCAGGATCCGGTGCCCTGGCTGACCCCCGTTTGCATTGACCCCCGTTCGCATTGACCCCCGTTTGCATTGACCCCCGTTTGCATTGACCCCCGTCCCAAGGCTCCCGAACTTCTGTCCGACTGTACACCCCAGTGAGGCGTCGCAGGGGACACAGCTCCAGCCACAAGCATGGCGCCCAAGCCCTGGGCCCTGTGCGCCCCCAGAGGCCCCTAGCCAGGGCACGGCCCTCGTGCTGCCCGTGCGGCACACCGAGTCCTCGGCATCGCTCGGGCGTGATTTTGTCCAGTGAATGTTCGGCTTCGCGCGTGCATTTTTTCCGCAAGATGGCCCGAGATGCTCCTCGATGGTCCATGAACACGCCCGAACGATGCCAATAATCATGAACAAGAAGAGCTGCCCTGACCACGGCGCGCTTCGGCCACGAGCAAGCTCCCCGACCGAGATCTGCGAGGTGGCCCGCCCCCCGGCGCGCGGAGCACGCCGGGGACGCTGGAGGCGCCGCCAGGAGTGTCAAACTCCAACCCAAGAGCCCCGCGCGGATACCTGCAACCTCATGTTTGCAACCATCGTGATGCCCATGAGGAGCGCCAAATCAGGAACGATGTGGCTCTCCTGGCCATGGTGAACCTCGGACACGGACCTCTCCCTGGGTGCGCTCTGACCAAAATGTCGAGGCGAATCCGGCCGTGGCGACGAGGGCCTCACAGGAGGCCCACCCGGGCGAAGACGAGGCAAGGGTAGCGGTATCCGTGTTTTGTTGTCCTCTGCCGTCTGACGTTAGGCATCCCCTGATCAACATTATACGGTGGAAGTTGGTTGCTCTCTTCGCGCCCGAAGACTTGCTGGCACGAATTCAACAAGGCCGCCATAGTGGCCCAAACCTGGTGCATAGGGTGGCGCCACCAAAGTCGCACACCAAGACTCCTGAAGGGAGTACTGATCCTGCGAACGACCGTCCACGGGGTGGTCCCAGCGAAGTAGCCACGACGACGATGGATGTAATCGACACCGTAAAACGCCTGAACCACCAGATCCGGTAAAGCCACGCGCACTCTCGAGCAGGAACCGACGTCAGAAAGCTGACCAAACCAGGGAAGTCCACGTCTCAGCATCGGGGCGAGTGAGCAAGAGGATGCCGTGGGCATCGCCGCCAGGGACCGTGGGACGGGTCAGCACGGTCGTCCGACAGCCAGGAGAGCACAGGCTGAACCGCGTGCACTCAGGAGCCCCAGGCGCCCCGCGACGGGGTTGAGCCGCTGGAGCTGGGGGGGCCGGAGGCCAGAGCTGACGGAGTCGCTGCGACGCCCAGCCGCCTGAGCGGGGGGGGGACCAGGAGGGAGCGGGGCAGGGCAACCAGCCGCGGGGAGCGAGCCGCCCCAGCAAGGCGGTTACCTGTGGGCGCGGGGAGAGGAGCGCGCCGACTGTGGTGAAAACATCTGCAGCAGGGCCAGGGGCCTACTAAGACAGGTGGACCACGGCCCCAGCGGCAGTCCACGTGCCGGTATTGTCAGCAGGCTGCTGCCAGGAACCCAAGGGCGGGGGGCAGCGGGAGCTGGGCAGAAAGCGCTACCAAGGAGTGGCTGAAGGCCACTGGTTTGCCGATTACAGAGGGAACACCACCAATGGCGGGAGAGCATGTCGCCTCGCCCGTCGCCGCAGTGAACGACCCCCGCGAGTCTTCTGTCAGCTGCTGGGCCCGTCCTCTGGGCAGGGGAGGCGGGACGCCCCCATTGTTCTTGGTCGTTGGCAATTGTCTAAAATTTGATATTTTGAATTTATCGTCGGCCTCCTTTCCTTCGTCGGCCTTTTTGGTCGCCAGCACTTTTTTGTCGTCGAGTTCGTCGAATTTGTTTTGCTATTCTGACATGTTATGCTTGGTGTCCTTAACGGTCGGAATCAGAATTTTACTCAGGCTCTTCAGCATGGTTGGGGTCCTTCGCGGCCTGATCCATCTTCCATACCTTTCACGTTTACTGCGCCCCCATCACCCCGTCCAGATGCCCAGGGGGTGCTCATGGAAGTTCGGTTCTTGGCCCTCGCCCACCCCTTGAGGCACCGCGCACAACCGCCGGGGGGGCTCAAGATTAACAACGTTTGAGACGCGTGACGGGCGCTGGTTCAATCATACTGAAACATATGAAAATGACAAAACGCACTTTGGCCGCTCGTCGCTATGTGATCCCATGGGAATGAGGGAAATGAGGTCTGCGACGCGATCCGAACCGGTCGAACATAACCATCCTCGGACGAGACTGGGCGCGCGCCGAACCGAACCGAACCGCGGGTTTCATGTGTTCGCAACCGTCCTCTCTGCACCAATTTCGATCGCACCGACGTGCGGGCGAACGAGTCCTACGGGACAGACATAGCCCCTTGAGAGGTGTCCCGTTTCACGCAGCCCTTGGAATATCGCGGGGTGTAGTATGGCGACGTCGCTCATCGACCGCTTGGTCGGCGCCACGAGGAGGAGGAGGAGGAGGAGGAAGAGGAGGAGGAGGAGGAGGAGAAGGAGGAGGAGGAGGAGGAGGAGGAGGAGGAGGGGGAGGGGGAGAAGTGATGAGGAGCGAGAAGAAGGGAGAGGAGGAGGGAGGGGGGAGGAGGAGCGAGGGGAAGGGAGAGGAGGAGCGTGGAGGGGAGATGGAGGAAGAGGGGGAGAAGTTGAGGAGGAGCCATAGATGTGGCCAGAATGCGCGTGTGCCGGGGGGGCGCTCTCATACGCTGTCAGTCTGCGGGTCACTGGTGTCGAGGACCCTCGCGGTCGAAGGGCCCGCCCTCCCCCTGCGCTGCGCCCTCAGGCCCGCCCCTAGGCCTGCTGCACGGGCGGGCCGCCGGACTTCTGCTGTTCGTGGAACCTGTGGATGAGCTGCAACTCCTGCGGCGGCGGGGCGGCGAACGAGGGGGGGGCGGGGGAAGCGAGGAGGAGAAGGCCCTCTCGGAAGGCGGCGGGACTTCTCAGAAGCCCCACGGCCTCCTGAGCGGTTCTCTGTGCCTTTCGGGGGAGGCTCAGAGCACTCTCAGAGGGCCACGGGACTTCCGAGCCTTCTGCGAAGGCCTTCTCCTTCTCACTTCCCCCCGGACTCGCCGCCGAGACATGATCATCGGTCGGCAGACGTGGGTACAGACATGAGCGACGAGAAGAAACGGGCCTTACCCAAGAAGCCTTAGCGCATAGCGACCCTCCGCCGCGGCTCACGCGGGCCAGCAGCGTGTCACACCGCGAAGGAAAGGGGGCGCTTACGCGCGACCTTAATTACGCAGGCAGCTTGCGCGGATAACTTACGCGCCACTGACCGTGCAGACGACCCTGATTTTCTGCGTCGCCAAAAGGAGAAGGGAAAATCGCTCGACGATGAAGGCAGGAAGGCACCTAGAACGTGTTGGAATCTGAGCATTCGAAATCAACGACCGAAAACAACTCGCTCTGCGGACCTCAGTCTTAGCCAGGCGCACGCACAACATGTCGACCAGTCAACCCTGGCGATGCGCCGAGACGCGGTTCTGATCAAGCATGACCCATGCCCCCGCTTTGAATATTTCTGGCCAGGCTTGGTAAGGCTTTTACGTTGTGCACAGACGGCCCCCCCCCCCAGTACGCCCTGGCTGGCCTCATCAGGCCTCCCGAGTAGACCCAGCTGGCCTCAACAGGCCCATCGAATAGTCCAGGCGGTCTCCACACCCAGGGGCGCCGCCGGACGCGGCTCTCGGGTGTTGAGACCGCCCCGGACTACATGGGAAGCCTGTTGAGGCCCGCTGGGACTACTCGGGGGGCATGTTGAGGCCAGCCAGGGCTGCCTGGGGGGGGGGCTGTCTGCGCGCAACCCGACGCCTTACCAACCCGAGCTTCCGCTTTGAATATTTCTGGCCAGGCTGCTGGATCTTTGCCCAGCCATCCTCGTCCAAGCTCATCGAGCTCCGAGCCGCGAACGATCGCGGGTCCGCGCCTGTGCCGTCGGGGCCCCAGCGGGTCTCCAAGTGAGCGCGAATCTCCTCGACCTCTGGCGCGTCCAGCGGCAGGTACTTTCCAGCCTCCATGGGGCACGACACAAAGAACGAACGAACGAAACTGCCGTCGCGGGGAAGCCGGCGTCCAAGGCCACTAGTTGCGTGATTGCCCAAAATCGATTGCAACATGAAACGACCCAAAACGTTTGATGGGGCACGACCTAACCTCTCACCAAAGTTTAACTCTGGCATCCGCACCGACGTCAGCACCATCACTGGCAACGACACCAACACAGGGACACGCACCACAAGTTCCACCACGTCATCACAATCGAGTGCTACCACCATCATCACCATCACTTGCACCATGGCCGTCCGTCCCTTCTGACCCAACCCCCAAACGGTGCTGCGGCCTTCGTCTAGGCCTCCAACCTCCCCGCCGATACTTCCCGTGCCTCCTCAACCCTCGATCCTCCTCAGACCTCGTCCCGCCTCCTCGATTTTCAAGCCCTGTTCCCAGCCTGCCCGCGCCAAGGGTGACTTGGGCCCTGGGCAACTTCGCGACGGCCACGGAGGGGCCAGAAGCGGGGGCTCCAGAGGCCGGAGTCAGGGAAGAAAACCCTAGACCGAGAATCGATGAGAGGTCTCGCCCGCTGCCCGCGCATCGCGTTCTGGCCCAGGCCGCGACGCGCGATGCGCGATTAGCTCTTCGCGCCCTTAGAGGTGTCCTGGACTATTCCAATACGAAATTGCGACCTCAAGCTGACCTCAAGATGTGCCACGGCGTCAAGACGGTGCCAAGATGACCTCAGCATGACCCCATGACCACAAGTCGATCCCAAGATGACTGCCTCAAGACCCCAGTGGCCTACGGCGGTCATCGTTCTATCATGAAGAACGCTCAACAAGGAACGAAGGGGCTTTCCTGGCCACGGCAAGCCTCGGCCACGGACAGGCCTCCCGACCTAGACCTGAGGCCTCCTGAGCCCAAAGTGGCCCTCAGTTCGGCGTCTTGGCTGCACCGATGGCCCGCGCGCCCCTGGGCGGGGTGGGCCACCGGGCCCCCATTGGCAATCCATGGGGCGATTGGGGGTCGATGGGCTGCGTGCGACGGACGACCTTCGCGCCCCTTCGGGCTGCACGCGAGCACCGTCCTGCCATAGCCAGCTGCACGCAGGAGCGGCCCCGGGCAGGAGTGGCCCTTTGCTGCGCAGCCTCAGGAGGCCGCGGCGAGGCCGAAGCCCGTCGCGCAGACCCCATGCCGGGGGGACCCCCCGTGGGCCCGCACGGAAGGTCACCCTGGCGAAGGGTCGCTCTCACGCGTAGCCGACACCAGGCACGCTGCACGAGGAGCGAAATCGCTCTCCTGGCCACGGCGAGCCTCGCCGCCGCCCACGGACAGGCTCCTCGACCTGGACCCAAAGAGCGGCCAGAAAACCGCAGCCCCTCCCATGCCCGAAGAGGTCCCCAGTTCAGCGTCTTTCGGCGGCGAGCGCGGGGGGGGGGAAGTGAGAAGTGGCGCGTCTTCTCAGAAGGCCCGGAGTCCCCCGGCCTTCTGAGAAGTGTTGTGGGCCTTCCCCGAAGACACAGAAAACCTCTCAGGAGGCGCGAGGGCTTCTGAAAGCCCCCCCCGCCTTCTGAGAGGGCCTCCTCCTTCTCACTTCCCCCCCTCGCTCGCCGACGAGATGCGGCGTGGCTGGACGCTTCGATGTGACGCGGCCTTTGTCCAGGCCGTGGGCGACACGGCCGGGTCCACCACCGCCGGGGCGCCCGGCGCCGCGGGCCCGCGGCACTTGTGGGGGAAGGCGCGGTGCAGCCAGCGGCCCAGGCGGCGCCCGTGCACCTCGACGAGGCCGTCCGCTGACCTTGCCGCGAGGGCCCGGCGCACGCTGTCCAGACATGCTCGCGTAGCGCAACGTTCACGACGGAAGGCTTCGGCCCGTTTTCGGTCTCCGAGGGCCCTCGCCTGGCCCCTGGGCCGTCAGCGAACGACGCGCGACGGAAAACCAGCGAAGGGGACGGGACTTCCCGGCACTCCGTATTCAAAAAAACAATGCGTCGTGTGTCGGGGTGCAGGCATCGTGCTACCAAACAGGACAGGGCAGGACGCCCAATGCGTGCCGTGCGCGCGCGGCATCGTGCCACCAGAGCGAACGCTAAGTCAGAAACGATAGGGATCTCTGGCCACGGAGAGCCTCATGTACGACCGGGATCCCCGACCCCGATCTGAGGAGCGGCCCGAAGACTGAGCCCCAGTGGTCCTTCTTCCAGCGTCTTGACTGTAAAATGGGTCACTGATCAATGGATCTGGCGAGTGGGCGCCAGATCCACGGAACCAGGCCTCCCCCGACCTCCGCTGAGGGGAGACGAGAAAGGGGAACGGCTCAGGAGGGGGAACATCGGCTCGCGCCCTCCCTCGTCGCGCGGATGGCGGATCTCGGCGGGGCTTGGGCGATGCGATCGGGCGCGGCGGCGGAAGTCAAGCAGGTTTTGAACCTTGCGGCCACAGGTCGCGCAGTGGAGCTCCACTTCTTGTGGGGTCTGTAAGCCGCGCGCCCAGCGGCTGAAACCTTCGCCGCGCGATACGTCGCCGATAGATCGGCGACCAGCCCCAGACCGCGAGTCCGAGCGCTCCTGGGCGGGGCAGGCCATCGGGCCCGCATCGGCGATGAGTCCGCGATTGCTGTCCGCGGGGACCAGGCGCACACTTACGTGGCTTTGAGATCCGTGGATCTGGCGCGTGGGCGCCAGATCCACGGATCGGGAAGAGCGCCCCTCCGAAACATGGCGCCGGTGTCTGAGATGAGAGGCCAGGTGCGGGGCAAGGGCCGAGACACGCGGGGGCTGTGAAAAAAACACAGCGTCGGAGGTCTGCACCCGAAAAGGTTTGTAGTTGTTGTGATGTTGTGATGTTTCGTGTTATGTTGCTGGTTGCTCGTTGCATTGTGTTGTTGGCTCGTTGGTGATTTGCAGGGGGGTTGTGGTGTTGTGATTTGTTGGGTGTTGTTTGCTGTTTCTTTCTTTTTGTTATCCCGGCGTGTTTCCCTCCTTCCTCCCCCCCCCCCTTCCCTTTCTCCCTTTTCTCCTCTCCCCCTTTCCCAACTTCCTCCTGTCCCCCTCGCCCCTCCCCCTCTCCCCCTCCACAATAAAACAATATGAATACTACTCTCCCTCCTCCCCTGAAGTTGTCAGGAAAATCTTCCGCCCCCTCCGCGTGCTGTTCTCTTACGCACAAGATGAAATCAATTGATTTTTCTTGTTGGTCTTTACAATATGATTGTCTTCGGTGTTTCAAAATGTGATCCCGCTGCAGCGTGGGCCTCATTTTCGGATCAGCGCTTTGCTCCCGTTCTTCAGAATGGCGCTCTCTCCCAAGCCTGGGCCACGCTTCTAGATTTCAATCCTGTTCCAGTGTGGCTTCCCCATAATTTCCCCTCCTCCGCCTTCCTCTGGTCTTCGTGTTCCTCCCGCTAATTCCATTTCAGCTCCTGTTGCTGGTGTCGTATCTCCCCAGCACGGGCCACATTTCTGGATCCGAATATGTCTTCATCGTTGTCGCCCCCCTCAAATCCCCTCCTCTTCCTTCCCCTGGTCCTCCTTTTCCTCCCGATCCGTCCGCTTTAGCTCATGCTGCTGTCGTCGTCCTCATCCTTTTCTGCCCGCTCATCATCCTGCTCAGCCACCACCTCCTCCTCCTGAGCATGCAGCTCCTCTTTTCCCGATTGCGCATAAGACGAAGTGGTCATTATGTGGGAGCCGCAGATTGGCTATGACACGCGTCTGCCCATAGAAAAACATGATCGCCATGGGAAGGGGTGGAAGAGAGGGATATGATGTCAGATGAGGCGCGAGTGCACGTAGCTTGCCCTCTCCCCATCTCCCCCCCCCTCCTCCTCCGCCTCCTCCTCCTCCTCCTGCTCTTCCGTCCTCCTCCTCCCTCCTCCTCCTCCTCCCCCTCCTCCTCTTCCTCCCCCTCCTCCTCCTCCTCCTCCTCCTTCTTCCTCCTCAAGCCTTCCTCCTCCTCCTCCTCCTCCTCCTCCAGCCTTCCTCCTCCTCCTCCTCCTCCAGCCCTCATCCTCTCCTCCTCCTCCTCCTCGTCCTCCTCCCTCTCTCCTCCTCCTCTCCTCCTCCTCCTCCCTCCTCTCCTCCTCCTCCTCCTCCTCCTTCTCCTCCTTGCATGAATATAAAACGTGCGGATTGATTTGATCGGCGCTAGACCCCCCTCCCTGGCAGGGGCGGCGCCGGAGGCGCCGCCAGGGGGTTTCAGCGCCGATCCAAAAAATCCAAGCGGAGCTCCGAATCTTCATGTCAATGCCATTGTTTATTCCCCAATCAGTGATTGCACTGAAGGGGTCCTAGCGGAGGTTGAAGGATTTGGCGAAAATTTCCCGCCGATTTGGGTGGCAAGCTGGGTTCCCGGGTTCCCGGTTCTAGGTTCCCGGGTTCCCAGTTCTGGGTTCCGGGCCGATTTCGGTGGGCGGCGGGGTTCCTGGGTTCTTGGCCGATTTTCTAATCGATCGGTCTCACCATCGATCTCATTACCCACCACTCTATCGATCTCAATATCGATCTCACAATCGATCTCTTTATCGATATCACAATCGCTCTCACTAAAGATCGCACGAGAGGTCTAACGATCGATCTCATTGAATCGACTGCACTCTCGGTCTCACGATCGTTCTTACAATCGTCCTCATTCTCGGCTCCACTATCGATCTCACAATTGATCTCAATATCCATATCACTACTGTTCAAACCATCCTCTGATTGGGTTAGCTCTGGTGTAACTATTCGATCGCGCCCCTGCTACTGTGTTCCTGTTTCGTCAAGCGCTGGCGTGCACTTTTCACGACACACATTTGGGAGATGATCGCAGCGCTTACGACGCTTTCGGCACAGCCGCGCGCTTAGATCGGGCAACGATTGGAAGATATCTAGCTAGAACCACGCGCGCTTCGCGCGCGTTTGGGTTCTACGCGGGCGCAAGCACAAGTTGTGCGGTCAACCCATGGGGTTGGAAGCATGCGCAGGAGAATCGAGGGTAAGACTCACCGAGGGTGGGAAACCAGGAGGGATGAGGACGCACAAAACAAAGACAACCTGAGGAACGAGGGGGCGAAACTCATGGGACAATTATTTCTTCTTTGCAGAATTCTGCGCCCCATCAGCCTCGGTCGTAAACCCCGGCCGCGGGGAAGGGCCGTGCGCCCCGGAAGAGTCCCCACGAATTTCAGCTTATTGCCGGGACGCCTACAATATACAATTTCTATATATATATATATGACAACGATGGTGCCTACCATCGTTTGGGTCAACTGTGTCAAGGAAACACAACGCCCTGGATGGCGCTCAAGCGACGTCGAAAACACACCTTCCGACAGGGCAAACGAACGAATGGGTACCGTAGTGGCCACGCGGAAAAAATTAGTGGGCAGCATAATGGCCACACGCAACAATTAGTGGCCACAGAGGGACAACTCGTGGTTAGTGGTCAAGTGAAAGAAAAGCATGTGCGCATCGTTGCAGCAACGATCTGCGAAGGTACGTTGTCACTCTGCGGCGTACGAAAGTGAAAAGCAAGCTTCCCTTCGTCCTCCCTCCTGTTTCCTCATCCACCTCCTCCTCCTCCTCCTCCTCCTCCTCCTCCTCCTCTCCCTCTTCTCCTGCCTCCTGCCTCCCTCCCTCCCTTACACTCTCCTCCTCCTTCTCCTCATCATTCTCCTCCTCCTCCTCGTCCTCCTTCCTCCTCCTCCTGCTCCTCCTTCTACTCCTCCTCCTCACCCGCCTCCTACTCCTCCTCCTTATCATCGTCCTCCTCCTAAGCACCCCCAAACCCGCGATGCACATCACAGAAACCTCGATGCACATCACAATTGCAAACGCCAATGGGAATGCCCTTTTGTGGACCCCCGCCGGCCGAATCTATGACCTCTTGGGGGATCCCTGGAAGCCCTCTGGAGGAGTCTTGGAGGCCTCTTGGGCCGTCTTGGTGCCATCTGCGGCCGTCTTGGAGCGCTCTGGGGCCGTGTCGGGCTCCTTTTGGTCAGCCCTTAGGGCGTCCAGGAGCCAGCGTGGGCGGTCATGGGAGCATCCTGGCGCCTCCGGGGCTCCTGGACCACAGCCACTCGGCGAGTTGGGCCCCTCCTGGTCCAGGACCCGTATACATCGATCTATACATACACATACATGCATGCATACATGCATGCATGCATGTATGCATACATACATACATACATGCATGCATGTTTGTATGCATGCATGTATACATACATACATGTACATATACACAGACCTATATAGCTGTCTACCGACCTACTTACGTACATGCATACGTACATGCATACATAAGTACATACTTACCTACCTACCTACCTACCTACCTAGCTACCTACCTACCTACCTACCTGCCTACTTACCTACATACATACATACATACATACATACATACATGCACAGATCCATACATACATACATACATACATACATACATACATGCATACATACATACATACATACATACATACATACATACATACATACATATACACGCATACATACATACATACATACATACATACATACATACATACATACATACATACATACATACATACATACACACACATACATACATACATACATACACACATACAGACATCCATCCATCCATCCATTCATCCATCCATCCATCCATCCATCCATCCATCCATCCATACATACGTACGTACGTACATACGTACATACCTACACATATTCATACATACATACATACATGAATGCATGCATACATGCATACATGCATACGTACATACATGCACACATGTACACTCGTATACATACCCATCTACACTTGCATCTACATACACACCTGCATATACATCCGCGTACACCTATTATTCCACATTCACATGCACATGCATACATACCGATGTTCATGCAAACGTACACACATACATACACATGCATACATGCAGGCATACACGCACACATCCATACATGCATACCATCATACATACGCGCAGACATGTACATACGTACACACATGCATGCATACACGCATGTATGCATGCATGCGTACATACATACACGCATACATACATATGTACATACATACATACATATGCAGAACCATGTTTGTTCACTACGGCGGCCTCCCAAAGGGGGAAGAAGGTGTGATTCTCGGAACCCCAGACTACCGGCAGAAAGGGGCCCAGGATGAAGCAATCTCCCCTGGAATGGGGCTGCGGATGGACAAGAACCACGTCGTCAGACAGATGTCTGGGAAGCCGCCGAGAAGGATGAACACAACAGGGTTGGAGAAGAACAGCAACCACCATCGGCGGTTGGGAATGAGACGGTGAGCCCCCCACCAGAAAATATGTTTCGGTGTCGTGTTCGTGCTGTGCGTGCGGGCGAGGCGAAGCTGCGTGGGCGCGCGAGAGGAATGACCCCGCCGTCGCTAGGGCGATTCGGATGCAATGGACCGCCCCTCCGCCCCTGTGGGCGCGCGGTGGCCCCGTTGGTGTCCCGTTGGTGTCATGTTTGTGTCCCGTCTGTGTTCTGTCGGCGGTGGGCGGGCGCTGGCCAGGGGTGTCTCACCTTGGTTTCGATAGTGAAGTCGATGGTGAGATCGTTAATGAGATCGCTAGAACGGGATGCATAGTGAAATCAAAAGTGGCATTGACAGTGAGGTTGATTGTGACCATTTGTTGTGAGATAGAAAGCGGGGACGATACTGACATTACATCGCAGCGCAATATCGTCATCACGCGTCGTCGCTAACTCGAGGGCGCATCACCAGCATCGGCACCATCACATACATCTCATGTGCTAGCAATTGGTTCGTTTCCCCCAACCTCCCAACTTCCTTTTCACCCGAAGGGTGGTCGTATACGTAAACACAAACTGTTGGAGGTCCGCGCTGGACCCCAAAGTGTTCCTCCTCCTCCTCATCCTTACCTGTGCCCTTCATATCCTCCCTCTCCTACTCCTCCTGGTTCCTCCTCCTGGTCCTCCTCCTGGTCCTCCTCCTCCTCTCAAATGTACCCCAAGGGTTTCCACAACGTCTGGGCAACGCAACGACCAATAGCTTGGCCAAACTCTGGCCCAACGTTTGGCCGCATGGCGCTTCCAAGAGGCAGCCGTGGTAGCGTAGCCCTGTGGCGGTGCCCCGCAACTCCCTTCGTTACTAAACGATTGCTATTTTGGTAAAGACGGCTCGGGGTTGGCGGCGAGACATCGCCAACGACCTCTATCCATGGCATTATTCGGAGAGTCCGTCTGGGAACCGAATGGGCGCGACTATCTCAGACACCAACGCGGCACGTTGGGGACTCGACGCGGCTTCCGCCGTTTGACTCGAACCTTCTCCGCTTCTGGTGTCGGGAGGTGCTATTGGGTGCGTCTCCCACTCGTGCCAAAAACCAAATGTCACGAAACCGATAAGAAACTCCGTTAGAACTGACCCCCCCCCCTTGTGTTCGTGCCCCTGCCAAAACTACCGCTCTCACTCATGATGCTGCTGCTGCAACTAAGCAACTCGCGGAAGCTCACTAGCGCGCAAACCAATCATACATATTCTCACTCACGTCGCACTACTGAACGCTACTGGTCCCTATTTGGCGCCATTGTGAACACTATGCGCCGATGCAGGTTCAATCCAAGAGGAGCGGTAAACTTCCGTGATTTACTGTCTGATTCTGCCGCTGCTGGTGCCGATGCCTCTCGTCGTCCGTCGCACTGCTCTCGGGCTTGCTCGTGCTCCTGCAAGCGCCTCTGACCGTGCTGCCGCTCGTGCTGCCGCTGCCGCTCTTTCGGCTGCTGCTCTTCTTTAGCCACCTGACGTCGCGCATCGCGCCCCGCGTTGCGCGGTTATCTTCGCGCGCTCTCGCCCTCGCGCCGCCCTGCCTGCACAAGGGCGGCTCTGCTGCCAAGACTGCGACGCGCGAAGCGCGATCATCTTCGCGCCCCTAGGGGCGACCTAGCTCTTCCCGCCGCCTCTTTCGGCTCCTCGTGCTCCTGCTCTCTGCGCCTCGCGTTCCCTTCTCCTCGTCTTCGTCAAACCCTTCACCTCCTGGTCTGGACTGGACCGTACGTGCCCCACCAGACCAGCGCAAACCGCACCAGACCAGACCAACTCGCAGGACAGGCGACCAGACAAGACCAGATCGGACACAACAATAATCGACAAACCCAGATCAAACGAGACCAGAACAAGCATGACCAAATCAGGCCAAGTCAGAACGGACCAGACTGGACGACTGAGCATTTCTTTGAGTGCAGGGCTTAGGGTGGAATCCGGATAGGCGCGTACACCTTGAACACCTGCTGGTCTAGTGGATTATGGGCTTCCACGATGACATGTGTATCGGCGTGCGTGCGTGCAACGCTGGGCTTACATTACCGTGTCACTGTGCCGCTCCCTCACGGTGGGGTACAATGAATCTACTCTGCAGCGTTATGGGCTACAGAGTCCATCGCACGGGGTCCTCGTGTACCCCTGGTGGTTTTCGGGTCACAGCTCGGGCCTCCGGCGGCCGCACGGGACGATCTGGGCTCTCGGCGAGGCGCAGCCGCTGGAATGGCTGGCGGGTGCACGCGAAAAGGAGAAAAACACTTGGCTATTTCCTGGCACACACATGGTGTTCGCGCATCGGAGCCAGAGCCTGGAGGAGTGCTACTTGAACCTCCGCCTTGGCGGCTGCTACCGGAATCGGCTGTTGCGATCTCGGCACAAGTGGTATCAGCAGTCTTGCGCGCCCAGAGCTGACGAGAGTGGACCCTGCAAATAAATACTATCTCGTGGGCTAGAAAACCCTGGCTTTCTGTAGAAAGCTGCGGAGAACTTCTAGATGCGGTAGGTGATGAGATAAGCAGGGTACGCCGCCCCAACCGACGGCGTGATGAAGAACTCTGGATTGGAGAGGCTGTCGACGGATGTGGTGTAGCGATGGCTCCCCTGGCGGATGGGGAGAAGGCCTGTGTGCTGCACATCACCCAGGCAAGACATCCCCGTGGCCAATAAGCAAAGCAATATCTGATTGCTGCCGTTCGGCAAACTCCTGGCGAAGCCGCTGCCGTAGACATATTTCGCGTCACGGGCAAAATATGAGCCAAGTCCCCAAACGCTGCCAGCACGGCTGAGTTTAGGATCGAAACCCTCTGCCGAATACAAAATAGATTCGACTGCTTGTGTACCGTGGAAGACCCAGCGTGTGTGTAGACCTGGTTGAAGACGAAGGCCTTGGCTCGCCAGGTCCCGCTCGAGCGATCTTAGATACCCAGCCACAACCCCCCCTTCTTGCGCTCTGTTCTCCACGCGCTCCACACGCAACACCTGAGGGATCCCCAGGATTGATCCGTGCCGGTTCCGCCGCTGTTTGGGCGTGGACCCGAAAATTGTGAGAACGTGGCAGTGTTCCTCGCATCCATGCGGCACCTCGTACAGAGCTTGCTGCTGCGACCCTCCGTCGCCTGTCGACTGCCACCACCGGCGGCGCAGATCGCATGTAGTGTAGCCAAGAGAAGACTCTGCCTGGAATCTCTCGTTGCCGAGCACTGCTATCCACGATCGAGCGAGCTGCATCTCGGGCCCTTGGTCATCGGGGGAGATGGCAGCGTCACACAGCTGGGCTAGGCAATCTTGGCCACGAGTGCAAGACTCGCAGAGGCACTCGTTGTAGAGCAAGCAGCGGTTGGCGGATCCGGTGCGGATAAGAGCCTCCAAATCCTCCCGCTGGACCTTGTAGTCCGCCACCGCGCTTGTAGCGATTAGTGTGTGTGTGTGCGTGTGTTTTACTTGGGTTAGCCCTAGTCGCTGCCCTCCCTGGAAGCTGCGACATTCTTCGTTCGCTACCTGGCAAGTGTGTGCCTGTGTGCTTGGGTCGGGCCCTCACTTGCGAATCTCCTTGGCGAACTGTGGTTTGGGCCTCACGTGCTCATTCCTGGGCCAACTCGTGGCGCCTCTCCGCCCTCCGCGCAACAAGCGTACCTGGTGTTTTTTCCTGGCGTCACGCCGGAGGCAGTTGGAGAGGCAAAGAAGCGCCCAGAACGCCGCCGAGGCCGCCGAGAGGCGGCCCGGCGAGGAGCACAGGGCCACAGAGGGAGCCACCCCGCGCAGGCGCCCCCTCTTCGAAGGTAGCCGAGAGAGGGGAGGCGAACGCCGGGGGCGGCTGGGGGGGCCGAGCCGGAGGGGCCCCGAGAAGATCGGTCGAGCAAGACCGCAACTGGCCCCCGAGACCTGTTTTTGTGGACAAACCTCCCTTTAGTAAACCTCCCCTTAGCGAAAAACGGCCTGGGACCGAAGCCGACGGACCTGGACCCGCAAAAATGACGGCCGCGGCGCCCTCTCGCGAACCGAAAACGGCCAATTCCTTAATCCACGTGTCAGGGTAGGAGGTCTGTCCACCCCCGCGGGTCACCACGTTCTTGGAACTGCGAGCGCGCAAGCGCCACTCGCACGGCCGACTCCACAACTCGAACGGGCCCGCGCGGATGGTCCGTGGGGAGTTTCATCCAGGGGGCCACCACGTGCTTGAAGCTACGAGCGTGCACTCGCCACTTACGCGGCCGACTCGACAACTCGAACGAGCCAGCGCGGATCGCCCGTAAAGAGAGGGAGAGATCGACTGAACATCCGCCTGTCTTTCGAGTCGGGCACGAACCATGGCAAGCCCCGTGCGCTCGCTCGCGCTGGCGAGAGGCGGGGAGGGGGGACGCTCTGGTATGCAACATGCTTGAGTATATTGAGGTGCCTGTCGAGGGCCTCTGGGATGTATTTTAGGGGCCTCTCGGAGGCCTCCTGCCGAGAGGAGGAGGAGGAGGAGGAGGAGGAGGAGGAGGAGGAGGAGGAGGAGGAGGAGGAGGAGGAGGAGGAATGGGAGGAGGAGGAGGAGGAGGAGGAGGAATGGGAGGCAGAGGAGGAGGAGGAGGAGGAGGAGGAGGAGGAGGAGGAGGAGGAAGAAGCTAGGAGCCTCTTGGGGCCTTTCGGGGGGGAGAAGAGAGAGGACGCAGAGGTCGACGGGAGGGCTCGCCTGCGCAAGAAAGCCCAGGTTGCCTTACGCATATGCTCCGTCACGTAGCATGTGTCCTCCGACTTATTCATCTGATTGAATGGGAACTGGGGGGACACACAAATAAATAGACACAAATAGCCAGATTCCCAATATTTTCCTATATTTTCTGGGTTCCTGTTTTCCCCCCCACTTCCCATATTTTCGTATATTTTCTGGGGAATCGACGATTAATAGTGTCTGTGTGTTGTTTCCCTCCTGCAAGATGCCTTACGCATATGCTCCGTCACGCAGGATGTGTCCTCAGACTTATACATCTGATCACGGCACACCCGTCGCAGGCTCCCTCAGCCCGCATGACCTCTAATGGTAGCGCCGCCGGCCGCCTGGGCTGAAAGGGGTTCACTCGGTCAGGCCCCCAAGAGGCTCCCAAGAGGCCCCCCCCCAACTCCTCCCCAGAGGGCCCCCGAGAGCCTTTCCGAAGAGACCCTAAGAAGCATCCCTCAAAACTCTGGCCCATGTCGGCGTTGTCGTCGTCGTCGCCGCCGCCGTTGTCGTCGTCCCCCTTCAGGGTCGGCGGCACCGGCCGTAAGGCCTCCGCAATCGGTCAAGACGAGGGGATAAGGGCAAAACCGTCGGTCCCTGGACCGCCTGGACCCCTGCTGGGGTCCATCTGGTGCACTTGTTCACCCCCGGATCCGGTTTCGACGGTCCTCGGGCCCGAAAGCGAGCCCAGGAGACCGAAGAGGCAAACAAAACCTCTCGAACCTCGAGAACCTCCATCCCCCCTTCCTGCTGACCGGAACCAGCACTGGGCCACCTCGGGCCCCCAGTCGCTTCCAGGACGAGCGGAGGAGCAGCCACAGAGGGGACGACCTCGGGGGCAGGGCGCGGCGGGGAGCGCACAAAGGGGGGGCCGCACCGGCGCGGCAAAGGGGGCGGAGCGCGAAGGGCCGACGAGCGCGGCGCGCACGCCGGAGAGGCGGCGGAGGGAGACGGGCGGATCGAGCGCGAGGCCCTGGCGAGAGGAGCGGACGGGGCCCCGAGATCCGACCATGGCGTGCTGCTTGCGACAGCGAGTTCTCCGATTGGGGGCTCCGCTTCAGGGGCCTGTCAGGGGTGTGGTCCGCATCGGCGTTGCTCTGCAAAAGGAGTGCTGACGCACCATCGCTGTCTCTCCAGCTAGCCGAATTTAGAGCCACACTTTCGTCACCGATACCTGTTAGCGTTACGGTCATCGGCGTCTTCTGCAATGAGCCACTTTTCCGGCAATGATCCCGGGGATGCCAAACTGCGACATGTCCTCGTAGGTCGGCCTGCCAGGTACCAGGAACAAGCGACGTCACGCTCGCGTCTAGGCAAGTCGAAAGTGTGCGACTTCCTGGGGCTTGAGGGCGAGCTCTGGTCACAGCAAACACACGTTAGCATCGCGAAAAATCATGACCAGAGCCCTAGACTTAATCTTTCTGCGGCACTCTTAGAATGGGATCGACATGTGGGCGACGATCAGAAACAAGTCTTACGCAAGATGGCATGGCGACCTACGCCGCGGCTCACGCGGGCCGCCAGCGCGGCAAACTGTCGTGGAGACGAGCGCGCCTACGCGCGACCGTACGCGGGCAGCTTACGCGAGAATGTCGGCGCAAACGACCCCGTTTTCTTGTGCCGCTCATGTGGTCCAGGGGCCCAGTGCGAAACAAATGCCCCACCCCGCGTCGACCGACCCGAAGGTCCCAGGAAGTCCCGACGACCCTCTTCCTCGGGACTGGTCTTTCATTAGAGGCCTCCCAATGGGGTCCAAGTAGATGGGGTCGGAGGATCGCGCCGCATCGGCGATGCTTCGCAGATGCATCCCCGATGCATCGACGACGTCGGCAATGCATCGGCGACGTCGGCGAGCAGAAACTCTGGCTCACATCAAGCCGCATCGGCGATGCATCGCCGACGCGGCGCGATCCTCCGACCCCATCTAATCGCACCCAATTTAGGAGGCCTAGGTTCATCCCGCGTTGCTTTTTGATGGTCTCTGGGGCCTGGCGAGGGCCCCTGGAGGGCCGAAAACTGCCGAAAACTGCCGGTCGTGATTTTTGTCGCGACACGAGCACGTGAGCGACGAAAAGAAAGGTGTCTTGCGTGAGATGGCATGGCGACCTTACGCGGCGGTTCACGCGGGCCGCCAGCGCGGCACACCACACTGGAGACGAGGGCGCTTATACGCGACCTGACGCGGGCAGCGTACGCGCGAATGTCGGCGCAAGCGACCCAGTTCTTGCGCCGCTCGATGTGATAATGGCGACGGCCCATCAACAGCGCACCACAAGCAGTCGGGATCGCTAATCGCGGGTTCCACGCCCAGGCGCTCCTCCTGGATCGCGGGGGCGGGCCCGCGCGGCGGCGCAAGCGGATACGGGTCACGCCCATCGTGTGCCACGACGATGCTGGCGTCCTTCGGCAGCGTGGCCACGGCCGGGTGCTTGTTGATCATGAGCGTGGGCCCTCTCCACAGGCCCACCGACCACAACGCTGCCACGTAGGCACCGCCCCTCCACCAAGACACAATCAGATGAGGGCGGTATGCTTCGATCCGCCACCGTGCCCCCTGGCACGTTGAGGCGTGGTAGAATGCCGAGCGCTGTCTGCCGGGGTCCCTGGAATCTTCTAAGGGCCCTGCGCCCCCTCCCGGCCGCAGACCGCTGCATGAATCCCCACCCCACCCGGGGCTGCCTGGGCACATCAACGCCTCCCTGCTGCTCTCGAGGGCGGCCAAGATACCCAAGGTGTCTTCCAAGACGGCCCAGGCAAGCCACCAAGGCCGCCAAGATGCGGCCAAGATGACTCCAAGATGGCCTCAGTGCTGCCCTGAATTGTCATTGGAAACGCTGGGGGTGTTTTTTTAGTATTCATGGTTTCGCGTTGCGGTCGACCAAAGCAAGAAAACACGGCAACCCAAACCATAACAAACCGACACCCGCCAGACACAGAACGGGCGGAAAGCAACAACCCAGAACCGTCAAAAAACGGCAACCCAATCAAAAAAACAATCAACAGAAACGGAAACCAACAAACAAACTACAATGAAATTCAATTAAGAACCGGATCGCAAAACGAACCAAAAACGGCGAGACGGCAATCGCCAAACGGAAAACAAACTGACCAAGTAACATAACAAAAACGTCGATCTTGAAAAAGGCAAAACGCCCCCAGCGTCTTTAAAACACATCCAAGGTGCTGCCCCAGAGGCTCTCGAGACGGCCCAAGTGGGCTCTAAGAGAACCTCCCGCAGGGCCCGATGATGGATTGTCTCATTCTCACCTTGCCGGGCTGCCACCAGGTCAGTACAGATGACCCATTAGGACCTTAATAGGGTCTCAAGAAGCTTCCAATATGGACCAAGGGCAACCCAGGAGGTCCCCAAGTCGGCCAAATAGAGCCCTCATACGGCCCTTAAGGTCCCTGAGAATGCCCCAAGACGAAGACGACCCAGCTTGCCTCCCGCGACAGACTCCGAATGCGCCCAGATGGCAGAGCACCCTCACACGGCCCAAGGATCCCCCAGGAGACCCCGAGACGCCCCCAAGAGGCTCCCAGGGGGACTCCAAACCCAACAGGCCTTCAAAGCCTTCAAGAGGCCCGCAAGGTCACACGTGACGGCCACCTGCGCCTCCCCGAATAGTCGCCACCCAGAATGCTTCGCTTGCACGGTGGCGGGACATATCGCAGGCAGCTGGATAGCCTCTCTTATCCTTCCGAGGTGTTGCATCATGGGAAAATCTGGCACCTCGGGGTTTGGCAAATTCGGAAGCCAAGTCAGCTGGAAGCCAGCGGCCTGCAACGCGTCGACGTACGGCTGCCTCCAGGAGCCGAAGCCCGGCCCGATCAGGAGGACGCGTTGCTGGGTCCTGAGGTACTCTGAAAAGCGGTCAGCTGGATCCTCCGCCTGTGCTGTCTGCACGGGATTATCCGATACCAGGGAAACAAACAGCGGCATGACCATGCACTCTCGGAAGTCCGCGCGGCTTTCTTTGGATCTGCGCTTGGCCCCTCTGGCGGCCCTTCCGTCGCTGCCCCTGGCGCGCCTTGCGCGCCAAGGAGGGGGGTCCAACGCCGATCCGAGAAATCCGCGTGGAACTCCGAAACTTTTATGATTATGCATTTGTTTGCTCTTCGAGATACGCTGCCCCCGTCAGGGCAGACTTGACCGTCAAACTTCTCGCATGTCCTGCATTCCGTGCTCTCCTCCGATACGCCATCGCCCCCAGGCAGGACTCGTTCCGTAGCCTTTTGTGGTGCATTGCGCTCTGCGCCCTTTTCTGCTCTCCATTCCTCCCTGGTCTGAGACCTGGTGCTCAACAATGTGGCAGCTGTCCGTTCTGGTCGCCCCTTGGCCTTCGTGACTGCACGAAACCAATCAGAAGCAACCGACAGCGACCTGTGCACACCCGCCGCGCAACCTGAAACAAACGACATCGTCTTTGCGCGCGCCTCTGTGAATCTGGACTGTGCGATTGACCTCTTAAGCGGTCTTGTCCAGAAAGGTTCGAGCACAAATACCTTGAACCAACATGGTCACCGATTCATGCGATGCTGGTTGTGGTCGACAATGGCGGCCAACACAACACGATGTACCACACACGCACGCTACAACACACTGTATACATGTGGTGTGTATCGCCTCTGGCGGTGAAGTGCACACAAAACACCTGACGCCTACATGTTTCAACCCCCCTGCAACGTAACAACAGCAAATCCAACATGCTCGAAACCACAACCATACCAAACACAAGGGCGGAAAGCATTTGCAGAAAACCATCCCACCCGACTGGTCAACAGTTGGTGCAGTCGATGCGGATTTGATGCGCAGTCGTGTGCTATTGAAACTGTATGTGTATATGTATATCAATATCTGTACACGCATTGCACTCGTAAAACAGCCTTCGGGTGATAATGGGATTGGGGGCGCAGCTCTTTCGGATTGCGATGATTTAGAATCGAATCGGCAAAGTTTCTCTCCAAGCATCTGTCTAGCGAATTAGCGGTGCGTCCGACGATCTGTGATACAGCGAGACACGCACGGGACGCCGTGGATGAGCCCACGACGGTTCCATATAGCTCCAATGCGATCTCAGAAAACCTCAGAACGCCCTACAAGCGCCCGATGAGCCGTTCAATACGGTCAAATCGCGTTAAACGTAGCACCAACTATTGCCCAACATGGGCCCAAGAAAATTGGTCGACGGCCGAGCCGGCCCCAAACACGGCCAACGGCGCACCGAGAAATCACAAAACAATCCACGAGGCAACAAGCACTGATGCTCTTTAGGTATTCGTGTGATTGTAGCATGCTTACCGCAACTTCGGTCTTCATGGCGCCAAATACGGGCCACAGGTTCCCCTCTCCCAGCCGAAACAAAGGGGTGCGCCCTGGGAGTAATGCGCAGCAAACATTTCCCATGGTGGACGGAACAGACCGCCCTCCTTGCCACAACACATCGGATCTTGCGTTCACCCCATCAGCTGCTGCACCCGACCCCCTGCACTGACAGGATCAATCATTACCGAATCGAGAACTCGGATCGAGTCGAAATGCGTGTCGGATCGGGCTGGATCGGTACGGAGACCGACTCGAATCAGATCAGCCGCGCCAAAATGCACAACAGCGTCATGTAATCATCGGGCCGCACCGGATCGTCGAAATACCAGGATCGAATCGGATCGGGCTGGTCAGAATCGATTTCGAATGGATCGGTCGGATCGACATGGACCCTGCAGTGACTGCGCCCGGAAGACCTGAGTCCCAGGGCGTGCAGCTCAGAGTGCAGGTCCCTGCGCTTGTCGGCCGAGACCATCTTGTCTCCCTGAACGGGAGATCGAACACCATGTATCCTGGACACTCTGGTTTGGCGGACAGGGGGGAGGTGAATCCATTTTTCCGAAAAGCGATTGGCAACACTTCAAACGTTAGTCCCCTGCCGCTGTGACAGATTGTGGGCAGGACTGTCAAAGCAGGGCTCGAGCTAAACAGTGCTTCTAGTTTTCGTTTTGTTTCCGTTGTCCTTCGTTCTGTCTTCGCTCTGCCTTTGCAGCGAAACAACATCAAAACGAAACCCGTCCACGAAATCGCCACATCACCGTTTAGCTCGAGCCCTGGGTCAAATGTTTACCATAACTCACGGCGACGCCCACGCCCAAGAGCAGGCCTGGGACCCAAATGATGGATCATCGCCCTGGGGAGCTGCGGCGCGACAGGCCCCCCCCCCCTGGCATCCCTTGGCCGCCATCCTGCTTTAGGGAAGCGGGGGTGGGACGCAGAAGGCGAACAGGAGGGCATGCTCAGCTGTCCAGATGCAGTCGTCGTGCCATCAGAATGAGGAGCACACAAAGGACGTACGCGCCCAACTATGTACGTTAACACGGCCCCTCGACCCGCGAGACCAGCCGCGTCATACGGGCATTTGCGCAATGCGCACTCTCGAAACCAGCGTGGATTAACGTACGTGTACGTCCTTCTTTCGCTCCTGACAAAAGGAACGGATGCTGAGGCGCGAAATGGCTTTCCTGGCCACGGCGGGCCTCGGCCACCGACGACTTCGACGACAGCACTCAGGGGAACGGCCCGAGAATCCGAGCCTCTCCTGAAAACAGCGTGATCCTGCTTTCAGCGTCTTGGCTGTACCTGCGCCTTTCCGAGATCTTTCCCTGGGCATCATCGTCGCCGTCCGCCGAGAGACTAAAGGTGGAGGGGGAGCAGGAGGAGGCGGGAAGAGGAGGGAGTGACGTGAGCGGAGCCGCTGAAGCCCACCTCCTGGTATTTTGGAATTCCAGCAACTAGACTGGGCTATAAAGACGGCCAAACAAGCAATCTCTGGATCCATTCCGGGATCCATCCTGGCCAACTTTTCGAGCTGCGTCCACCCGTGGCGAGGAGAAATCCAGAACCGCCCCATAACTTCAGAAACAGCAGCATCGACTTCTGTCTTTCGGTGCGAAGCCTTGATCAGGCGGGACAGCACGGCCCACACCTGCTTCGGCGCGATGCGGGGCCCTGCTGAAGCGGCCTCCAGGCGCGGCAATATTTCGGCCTCGCACTCGTCTGGGCAGCACATCATTGTCGGGTGCGCGCCTGGATCGCGGCAGCTGTTGATGCCAGACCTTCGCTTCCAGATCATAATCTGCGCGATCGTACGAGGAGAGGATGTGTACATATCCACTGCCGGGGGAAGCGATGCCTCAGGGCGTGAGGGGGCAGAGGACGTGGATACACTTTTGCCCCCCTGGGGCTCGAGAGTATCCCGCCGGGGGAACCGATGTCTCAGGGCCCCAGGGCCCCTCTGGCCTCGAACATATCAACATCCACTGCTCCTCCAGTCTAATCTAAAGCAGTGTCTGCGAGGTGGCCCTCCTACCGCCTACAGCACAATCAATGAGAAAAAGAACGACAAGGAAAATCGCTACAATACGTCACAGGACTCGACAACATTCAAACTGCGTTACTGCGCCTCACACGGAACCAGAGCAAGTGCTTTATCCAATCTTTGCGATGGGAAAACCACGCTTCCCTGTCTTGTGTCACATCTGCCCATTTGAGATCGAGGCCTCGGAAATAACTGTCGTACTGGCGATCCAAACTCCAGGGCTCCGCAGGCAGAGGCCATGTACAAGCTCTGGCCCCGGACTCGCGGCTCCGAGGACCGCGCCGATCGCAAAACGACAGCGCGAGCAAACCATGCCGACCACCAGAGGAACGAAGAACGGCACAAGCATAATCTCTCGGAGCTCCGCGCGGATTTCTTGGATCAGCGTTGGGCCCTCCTCCCTGACGCGCGGAGCGCGCCAGGGGCGCCGGCGGCGCCGCCAGGAGGGCCCAGCGCCGAGCCAAAAAATCCGCGCGGAGCTCAGAGAAATTATTGCTGATGTTTTTCTTGTTCTTCGAACCACGTCGCCGGGTGAGGCCGATCTTGCGACCGAACGAAGCGACCGCGGTCAAAGCCCACTCTGGCGGAAAGCGCTGAGCCCTGGGCACGTAGTTCGGAATGAGCACGCCCGGGCCGCCTCCCTTGGCCTCGGTTCGCGCCCCCAGAAACAACGCCCTCCTCGCCCAAGGCCGTCTCTTGGAGTGCCTCACGCCCAGCCCCACTCCCAGCACGACCCCCAGCCCTACGCCAAGCCCAACGCCAAGCGCCGGTCGGGGACAGGACGATAAGCAACGGATGCCAATACCTTGAATGGCTTGGTTGTACCGATGGCCTCCAAAATAATGCCTTAGCGTTTTGACCCGGACAGCAAACACTTATGACAAGTCCAGGTGCGCTGTACGATAAAGCAAAAGACCAACGCGTGGCCAAGAGCAAAGGCAACGTATGCTCATGCGTCCCGAAATATACCCAGCCCTGAACCCAGCCATAATGAGGTACGCTGGTTTCCTGTGCGCTAGCCAGGTGAATGGAAGGCACGTCTCAGAGTCTAGATGAGTCGATCTACGGCTACAGTAAGCAAGTGTAGGCTTAAGCAGGCTAGTCAAGTAGGGGTACAATGTAGCTAGGGCGTTAAGCTCGATGATTGTGTGTGTGTGAGAACTTGCATGTTCACAATCACGCTACAGTCGGTATACCGCTAAGAGCAACCTTGAGCAATTGGCGAAGCCAAGATGATCCGATCATCTTCGGGGCGCTTCGCTGTGGGACCAAGGAACACCTCTGTAAGCCAAGCGCGCAGTCCTATACACGATCTTGTCTCCGACGCGCGCGCACACATATACACGATGCGTAGCCTACACCGCGGTGAGGTGGTCCGCGCGGGAAAAACTGCAGTGGGGCACGCAAACGGTAGCGATTAGGACATGGCACTTCGTGCGCAGCAAGTGGCACCAGACTCTGCAGGCGCCAGTGCAAGGAACACTTGTTCTACTCCGGCGATGCGCATCACTATCGCGCCGTATGCTTGCGGGAGACGCAAGCATCGATTGCATCTGCGCGTGCCGTGGAACATTTCGAGCCCAGTCGTGCAATCGCGGCCGATGGGGCGATCCGAGCGAGCGGCAGGGGTACACACGCAAGATAAACACGATATGTGCAGGACACTAGCAGCGCAAGGCACGCGCGCGCGCAATCGCACACACACTCACACGCATGTCGCGGTGTGATGAGACAATAGAGCCGGTCAATCATGACGACAATATCCCGGGTTTAATGCCACGAGCACCACTGCGAGCAAACCGAAAGATCAGGGAGCACGCGCCACCAGCGAAGGAAGCTTGAAGGCCGCTTGGCTTGCCTCGCTTTTCCTTCTCCTCATCTTGCCGGTGAACGGCCTCTCCTTCCTCTCTTTCTCTCTGCCCTTCCCCTCCCCTTCAATCCTCCTCGTATGCATATTCTTCACCGTCCTCCTCCCCGCCTGCCTTTCCTCCAATCATCCCCCCCCCCCTCACCCTCCTCCTGCTCCTTCTCCTGCCCTCTTCCCTCGTCCCGCGGTCGTGCAACTGGACGCGGCTTGCGTGTCAAGCCTGGTATCGTCCGCCCGTCTGCTTTGCAACTGCTCGTCTCTCGTCCCTCCTGCTGTTCATGTTCACTGCCTCCTCCTCGACCTCACTCCTCTTTCTTCCCCTTCCCATTCCGAGGCCCATTCCATCCCCCTCCCTCCTCCTCCTCCACCTGGCTCCTCACGTCGTTTCCACGTTCTTTTGGCACGCCCCCGGTGCCAAAACTCACTGGGGCGGTGTTCTGGACCCAAAGTGGCCCCGAATCGCTGAACGATCGGTCAAAGATGCCCAAGACGGCCTCCAGTCGGCCGCAAAAGCGCCCAAGATGTCCAAATATACCTCCAAGAGACTTCCCAAGAGGGCCCCGAGAGGTCAGAATCCTGGGTTGTCTTTCGGCTTCTCAGCGGTTTTTGGGTTCTCTATTTTTTCGAGCTTCCGACGCTCCAAGACGCCCCAAGAGGCCCCCCCAAGAGGCACCCAACCAATCGGGCCCCAAGACAGCCAAAGAGGCGTCCCCAATTTTTTTGTTGCGGCTCGGTTCCAGCGGGCAGCCACGCCCCAGGCTGGGGCAGATCTGCGCTGCAAGCGGCAGCGCCCCTTCGGCGTGCTGAACTCGCCGCTGGCCTCCGCCTTCGGCTCGTTCTCGATGGCGGCACCTCGCCGCTCTGCACGGCTCCGCTGGGCCTTCCCTGCTTCGCCAGTAAGTCTACATCCGCGCCCATCTCCGCGTCGACCCGCGCTCCGCTCGGGCTCGCCGTGGGCTCGACGCCCGTCTCCTCCGCGCTGTGCCTCCTCTGATTAGCAGGTGGGTCCTTCGTGCCGAACTGGACTCCGCTCGGTGTCGGCGCCCGTCTCCTCGGCCCGAATTGGCGCAATGCAGTCGGCCTCGCTCCCATCTTACACAAGCTCCAGCTCCGCAGCAAAACTGGCGACGCAACCTCTGGAATTAGCCGCTGGGCCACAGACCGCGCCACCAGAGACCTCCGGAGGCTTGGCCCCGACACCCAGCGACGGGGCGGGAGGCCCCCCTGCGTTCTGACTCGAGGCACTGCTGCCAGCAAAACGCACGACGTAACCTTCCAAGATAGCCGCTGTGGTTACCCCCGGCGGCGGGGCAGGAGGTCCCACTTCGTCCTGGCGCCCGCCCTTCTCCTCCACGTTATTGGTGCTCTTCGTCCGCGCCGCGTGGTACGCCTGCGCCAGCGGCGGGTTGCCTGGCTGCAGCCCCATCAGGATCCTGGCTAGGTTCATGGCGCCCTGCTTGGTAGCCTGGCCGCTGCAGGGCTCGCCGAGATCCTTCATGCGCCCCCTGGCGATGCTGCCGCATATCGTGTAGTAGTGCACCTCCAACGCCCCGCCAAACTCGGTCGCGTTCGTGGGGTGAGGCTTCTGCGCCCCGATCTGCCCTCTCGCAACTCTTGCGCCTGTCGGCGTCGTCTGCGCAGCCTTGGTTGGCGAGCACTGCCCCACCACCCACTTCTCGCACACTTGTGCCTCGCCACCAGCGAGGCGCACCGTCTGCGTCGCAGATGACGGCCCCCGTCCTCGACGACGTCGTGGCTGCTCCTCTTTATCATCTTCTCTCGCTTCTCGAGCTTCGCATTTGCCCTCTCCCGCTCTTGTTTCGTCGGCCTTGGCTGTGGCGGCTCTGCCTCTGCTGCCGCCATCAGCGTCGCGTAAACCCTCTTCCTGCTCTGCGCCGCCACCTCCTCCGCAAACTTCCACGGCACCTGCACCTCGCCGACGATGCCCTCGACGAGCTCGTCCGCCAGGTGGTTGCCCACTATGCCCGTCATGTTCACCCCGTTGTTGACGGCGTCGACTATGCTCATGTGGCTCTTGACCTTGACCACCGCGACCTGCCTCCCCACCGACGCTCTTCTGTTCCTGCCTCACAAGTCCTTGTGCGTCTCCGGCATCCTCCTCCTCTCGATCATGGCCACGCCTCGCATCGCGTGACCCGAACCGGTGACGTGCCATATGTCCCTGTTGACACCCTGACGCCACCCTGGTATGCCGCCCGCGCTGCCCACGCTGTGCCTGCTGGCACCCTCCCTGGTGCTCAGGAGTATCCAGCCCCAGGCGATTTTCCTCGCGCCCGCGTCCTGCGTGCGTTTGCCTCCTGAAGCGTCGCCAGCGACGTTCGCCCACGCCCCCTCCTCAAGAGCATAGGGCCCCCCCGCGATCTCACGCAGCTCCTCGCCCGGCTCTGGCGGCGCCTGCGCCTGTGCCCAGCTCTTCGGCAGAATGCCCCTGAGCCATAAGCATGGTTTTGTCGCCGCGCCTTCCTCCGCCTTCCCCCGGTGCCTCTTCGTCTTCTCGCAGGTCTCTATGATGTCGTTGCACTTGCACGCCCACATGCGATGCTCCGACGTCTCGGGCCCCCCTCGCACCTCGAGCATAAAATGCTCTCGGTCTCCAAGCCCAAATCGGCGACGCGCTGCCGCGGCCACGCCCCACCTGTGTACATGGCGGCCATGGCCCCCAACTTCTCGAAGTTGCCTTGCTTGCGATGCCTGCGCAGCGACGCCCTTGCCGATGAAAGATCTGCTCCTCCTTCAAGCCCTCCTCCTGCGTGGAACTCTGCAGCCTTGCTCCACTGTCCCCGCTCGATGCTCTCGGCGATGGCCATCTTCAGCTCGCTGGTGTCCGCGACGGCGTCGATGCCGCTGCCGTCGGCTCCGCCGAACTCCACGCCGAAGTCGGACTCCCAATGCCAGGGGCCGTGCGGCGTCCACCCCAGGTTCACCAGCGTGCACGCAGACTACCTACCAGACCACCCCAACCCAACCCGAAGACCCGAATTTCGGGTTGGGGGGGGGTAAAGGTTCCATATGTGATTTTGTTCGATGTTTCCCGCCCCCCCCCCCCCACGCTGGAAATCGAATGTAAATCTGAACCTTCGGGTTGGGTTGGGGTGGTTTGGTGGGTGGTGACGCACCATGGCGCGTGCCACTCCTGTTGCACATCTCCAGCGGTCGCTAGCGTTCTTCGACTCCCTGGCCCACGCTTCGCGCCCCCAAATCAGGACCGCCTTCTTCCTCCTCTTCTGGTCGCTGACGACGTGCATCCAAGAGTCGAGCAACGCGAAGATCGCACCATGGCCTGGGTCGCCCCCCCCCAACTCCAGCTGCAAGAGGGTCGTTGGGCACCTTCCGCTCAGCCTGGGCGCGATTACGGTACCCAGCCTCCTCATCCACGTCCTGATCGGCTTGCCGAACGCCTTCCTGGCGCACGCCGCCCTCGGCAACGATCCCTGTGCACCGCCGCGCGAGCTCCTCCTCTGGCCCCCCGCCCAGCTCGCTACATTTCCATTGCCTTCTCCACCTGTCTGTCCGCGTGCGCCACCCGCCTGGCGCGCTTGAACTTGCTCTTGGCAATGCTGCCCCTGTCGATGCCTAAGTCTGGCGCCTGCTCCTTCAGCGAGGCGGTGATGTTGCGACTGCGCAACCGTGGAGCGATCTCCTGCGTGACCTCCTTGCCTTTGCCGATCGCCGCTGACTTCCTGGAAAGCGCCAGCTTGGCCTGCTCCGCCCCGCTGCGAAATCCACCCCTGCGCTCGTCAGCTGCCGCGCCGCCCCCGCCTTGGAGCCCTCGGTCCTCGCCGTGACGTCGTCGACCCACGACTTGACGCACACCTGCTGGCACTTGGCGCGGACCTTCTTCAAGGAAGCGCACAAAGCGAACCTGCCGAAGATAATGCCTCTTCTCGCTCCCGCGCAAATCGACATCTCTGGCTCGACAGGCTCTGCGTAGGCCGGCTTCTCCCTGACCGAGCGGCTGCGCCGGCGGTTCAGCATCTCAATCAAAGTGCAAAGTGCGCGACGGCAGCCCCAGCCGAACACCTTCTTCCAGGGTCAGCAGCGGCTCTGGGGCGTCGTGGAAACTCCGCCAGGTCGCATAACACCGTCGCCGCGTACATCTTCTGGGGCGCCCGCTCGAAGACCTCGTCGGCGAAGGGCCTGACCACCGCCTCCTTTAAGGCACTGTTGCCTGCCACAGCTGCGCCCCACTTGCGAGCCATGGAGACGACCCGCTCGTTGGTATACTCGCCGCGAGTCTTGGACCACAGCTTCACAACCTCTGGGAGCAACCCGTTCGACCTGTCGCCTCCGGTGTCCTGCCGCAACAGGCTGACCAGCGTGACCATGAGCTGCCATGGTAACGTGCCACGAGTCTCCACGTCCATGATGAGCCGCACGAGCTGCTTCCTCGCGCTGGGAGGTAGCCACTTGAACGCGCGCGCCCCCAACTGCTCGACGCCATTCGCCTTGCTCTCCGATATGGTGCCGATGGCGCGGCCCATCGACTCAACCGCGATGGGTGCCCAGTCCTCCTCTTGAGCAGCCTGCGCGCGAGCTCCAAAGCGTTGAGCAGCTGCTCGCGGCTCGTCTGGCTCCTCCACTTGGCGGCCCACTGTGCGCCCTTCGCGTCCATGTAGTCGGCCATGCTCCTGGTCTCCCTGTCCCCGATGCGGATCTCGTTGTCGCGCCTGGGCTGGTCCCTCGTTGTCCTTTGGAGCTTGCCCGCCCCGGTTGCCTCCTGCCCCTGCGCCCAGGTGGCGTAGCCCACTAGCGCCTCCTTCGCCTCCGCGCGGTTGCCCTGGCGGGCAGTGGCGAGGGCGGCCGCCCCAAGCTGCCGAAGCTGCTCGCTCGTCATCTCGCGGACCCCGTTCAGGGTTGCGCTCCACTTGCGTTACTGCCTGGGCGTCATTTGGGCGATGCCTCCGTTGAGCGGCGCGGTGCCCGCCGTGCTCCCGCGCAGGTTCTCGAGCCTCGACGCCCTGGGCCCCTTGCCCTCGCAGCGCTGCAACTCCGCCAACCGCGGCGCCAGCGTGCCCCGCCACTGTATGGGCTGGTCCCAGTCGGCTTTCACGTCGATGCCCGGCTTGAACGCAACCTTCTCGAGCTTCACCTCCTGGCCGCATCCTCTGTAATTGCGCTGCTCCTCGAAGCCCGCGCTCAGCGGCGTGATGTAGTACTCCTGCACCGCCTGCGCCCGCCCCCCGCGCTCCTGACCGCGCGACCTTGCGCCCTCTGCGCAGAACTGGTAGGCCACTGCGTCCTGCATGTAGGCTGGTGGCCGCCTCCGCGCAATCCTGTTCTCGCTGGTTGCGTTCTCGAACTGCAGCTGCCATGGCAACTCGCGCTCCTCGCCGGTGTAATCGGATGGCGGTGACTCGCCCCCTAGAGCCGCCTCTGCTGCGACCTCGACTGCGCGCGGCTCCTCGATCTCCACGTCGGTGCCATCGTCCTCGCTGGTGCGGCATCCTCCGAACAGCTCCTCCTCCTCCTCGCCCCTAGCGGCGCACCCTCCAGCCGCCTGCTGGCGTGCCTCCTGATAGCTGGCTGCCCGACGCGCTGCCTGCGAGAGCGGCTGGGGTGGCAGCTCATGACTGCGGTGCTGTAACCTTGCCTGCTCCCTTGCCGTACTCCTCCACCTTCCGTTTCTTCTTGGCCCTGAGCTCCTCCAGGAACTCCTGCTCTCGTTGACGTTGCTCCTTGGGCTTGGTGGCCGCTGCCGCGAATGCCTGCTTCGCCGCCTGCTTCGCCTCCTGCGCGAAGTTGGCCTTCCTCGCTTCCAGCTCTGCGATGTCTTCTGCGCTGATGAAGGCGTCCTCCTCGCCCAGCTTCAACAGTTCTCCCATGTCCACCTTCAGGTCGTCGTCGCCCAGCAAAGCACCGATGGGCAGCGATGGCTTGTTGGCACCTCCACCTTCGCCCCGCTGCGTGCCCAGCGGGTGCTGACGTAGCTCCTCCTTGATTCGGTCCTCCGCTGCTGCCACCTCGGCGGAACGCTCGAGGAAGTCCTCCTCCGCCTGCTCCAGGTCTGCCTTGAGCTGTTCCCGCCGCCTGTATGTCCTCTGCTGTGCATTGGTCGCCTTCTGCGCTGCGTCCTCTGCTGCCCGAGGTGCCGCTCGAGTGCCTGGCTGTGGTGCTTGCGAGAAGCCTGGCTTCGGCGCCAAGCTGTTGAGCACCGCTTCGATACGTTCCTTGTCTGCGCCCACGCAGCGCTTCGCGGCCATCTCCAGGTACGTACTGCAGGTGGGTTGCGTTCCCGTCCTTGTAGCTGCTGTAGTCGCCTGCGTGCGCGCGGTACTGACCATGTCGCGGTGCTGCTTCGTTTCCCCACTTGGTCCCGCCGCATCTGCTTTGGTATCCCACGTCCGCCAGCCTGTCGGACCACAGCCACTTGCCGCAATCCTGGTTCTGACAGTACACTTTGACCCCGCTGCCTGCTCCGCTTCGCCCCCAGCTGGGGCGGTTGATTGACTGGTTTGTTCTCGACGTTATACCACGATGACTGGACCCACGGCGTCTGACGCCACGGGCTTCGTGCTCCACCACCGCTCCCGCCGTCACAATCGCCAATGCCACCGCTGGCAGCAAGAGGAGCCATCTCGGTCCGCCGCCCCGCTTCCAAGCGAGAGCTCGCTTTGAATGCCGCGAATTGTCGTCCCCAAGGGCAACGGCCCTCTCAGTAAGACATCTTGAGCCACAATGGCTACGGAAGAGGCGCCCAAGACGGCCCAAGGGGGCCCCAAGACGGCCACAAGAGGGGTCCAAAAAGGCGAATACGGACCGAAAAAGAAGCATCAAGAGGGCATGCAGAAGCCCATTGAGGCATCCAGAAGGCCCCAGGATGCCTCCAAGAGGCCCCCAAGAGGCCCCCACGAGGCCCCTACGAGGCGTCAGGAGGCTCCCAAGAGGACCCAAAAGAGCCTCAAAAGGTCTTTCATAACTGCATCCAGAAGGCCCCCGACAGGCCTTGAAAACATTCCGACGAACCTTCGAGAGACCTCAGACCTACCACTCAGGCGCGGTGATGGGATGGTCCGAAGGCCAGCAAATATGGGCCGGCGGTATGAGCGAGTCGATCCGCCGCCCCACGGGGTACGGCGTGTGAGACCACCACCGCACGACCCGCAAGGACTGTTTCTCGCGAGTCTTCTCACCAGCGAACTTTCTCGTGAACCTCTGTGAACTTGAGCAGGGAACGGCCGTCCAGGCATTCCTATAGGCCTACCACGGGATGTTCCTAGAACCAAAGAGTGTTCTAATAACACAAGCAACATCCTTAGAACATAAAGGCAATGCATTAAAAAGGAACGGTCTCAGCCAGAAATGTTCCAAGAAAACCTCGAGCAAACCACAAAAGGCTCTTAGAATATTCTTTGGTGGACCTATAGGACAGCCAAGACGCCTCGCCATTGCCTGACGAACCAAATTTGGGTCCCCCCTGGGACCGCTCTTTCTGCCGGCCCGAGGGCCTTTTTGGTGCGGCAGGGGCGCCCTCTGGCTACAATACTTCTCTCCCAGGAGCGACCCTTGCTTTAGGTGTCGGCGGCGCCTCCAAGGGGGCAGGGGGAGGAGGGGAGGCTTCTTCGAAGGAGGCTGCTCCTCGGAAGACGCCCTCCCTGCATCTACAGACGAGGCCCGCGCTTTCTGAGAAGCAGGGGTGCTTCTAAGAAGCCCTCCCCCCTCCCCCTGCCCCCCTCTGCGCGTGCCCGATCTCTCCGGCAGTGAGAAGCTGAGACGAGGACGACGCGACGAGGCGACGACAAGGCGACGACGACGACGACTTAAAGCTTGCTCTCTGCGCGTGGCCGAAAGTGCAAAGTTTCTGGGCGCCGCCGGGCCCTCTCCGAAACCTCTCCTGGAGCCTCCCAAGACGGTTCTTGGGGGGCCTGTCGGAGCCCTCCAGGGCTCATCGTGCCATCATTCCTTATTGATTCGGGCCACATTGGGCCGTTCTGGATACCTTTTCCGCATTCATTCGGGTCCAAAACACCTGCACGGCTCGATGAGCAAACCAAATCTAGTAGACACGCATGATACCTCGAAGATTCCAGCCATCTCGGGTTTCTCCTTGTGCATCTCTTGGACTTCCCCTGCATGTGGCTGTCCTTTCGATCTTGGAATATGCGGATACTCTCTGCGGCCGTCCTGACTGCATCTCGGGCCCCCCCGAGCTCTCTGGGCGCCTTCTCGGCAGCTATTCTCGTCGCCCCGGGCGCCCCCAGATCCATTGGAAGCTCCTCCAGGAGCCAATAACTTAGTCAGGATGTTTTTCCACCCTTCCCGTTCCCCTCTGTCACCTCACTCCGCCACACTCGACCCATCCTGGTCAATTTTGGGACCCCTCTCTGGCCCCCCCAGGCGCCGTCTTCGGGCCGAGCCCGACGGTTATCGGCGTTTTCTGGCCTCTCTGCGGCCGTCCTGGCGGTTTGTCGGGGCCTTCAACGGCTTCCAGGAAGCAGGTGCTCGGTAACTGCTCGCGCATTTTGGGGCCGCCGCGGGTCTGTGATCAAGTGCTGCTTAGGTGGTCCGCTTCTTCCCCAATTCGGCTTGCCAGGCTTGCCTAAAGGGTTTTGATACCTCGGATTCTTACGTTGCCCGTTGCTCGGAGGTTTCCCGGGTTTCTCGGGTTCCCAAGGCTGCTCGGACTCCCTGGGTTCTTCGGGTTCCTCGGGTTCCCTGGGTTCCCCGGGTTCTTCGGGTTTGTCAGGTTCCCAAAACAATGCCAAGCAATGCCAGACAATGCCAAGCAATGCGAAGCAAGGACAAGAATGTGGCATAATGCGAAGCAATGCCAATCAATGCCAAGCAATACGAAGCAATGCCAAGCAATGCCAAACAATGCCAAGCAATGCCAAGCATCGCCAGGCAATGCCCAACACCGTACCCATGCAAAAGGGAATGTTACTTGAATTGGGGTCGCACCAAGGTCATGTCTACAGCGAGCCTTGCCGAGTCCAGTTGCGGGATTCCCGACCTCCCATGTTTGCATCGAAAAGACCGCGCTCCAAAAACAGGGGGCGGCGGTCTGCCCGTCGGGGGCGTTCAATTACACGACACCTTTTTCGTTGCGTAGCCACACGTGTCAGTCAAGTTGTCTGGTCTCTGATTGCGCATCACACGACGGGGCCACTTGGGGTATCTAGGCCCGCTAGGACATCCTTTGGCGGATGCAGAAGTACCCCAGCAAAACGCTACAATAGCATCTAATACGTGGTATCCCCGGCTGATGATAGTAGATCAAAATGCACGATCGTCTCAGGATGGCGCCGAACATGATTTCAACAGCGGGAGTTTGTTGTCGAAATCGTTGGAGAACGCTTCTGCCGTCTGGTGGCCGAAGGAAGTGATCTCCCGAGCGAAGCGGCGGCAAGATCGCCGGGAAGGCCGCGAGACAAGCGAGGCGGCGCATGCTGAGCAACTTGAGCAGCGCCGCGAGAACACGGCGCGGAACCGACGCAGGAGGGGGCGCAAGACGGCGCGCCTCAGCCGGCGAGCTAACAAGCATCGCGGCAAACAATAATCCATCGACTCAATAAGAACGGGGGTCCGGAGCGCGCGGCCACCTTCGCGGGCGGCGCGCCAGTGAGGCGCGCGAGGGTGTTCGCCGCGCGAGAGAGCTTCTCACTTCACGCGGGGCGCGCACTCAGCCTGGAAGTTCCTTCTGAACATCCCCAACGTGCTCGACTTCGCGAGCGCGAAGCGGTTCGAGGACCCTGACCTGTTGCGCACCCTCGAGGCCATGCGGGCAACGAGCGGCAAACAAGTCAGAGACGACGTCTGGGCCAAACTGAAAGCCACAGTCAGACATAAAGATGATCCTCGACTCCGTGTTGCGCGGGGCTTGTACGAGTGCGACTGCGAGTGGCGCAGGGCGTCGTTCGCCATGCACGTGCACGCGCGACTGAACGCCAAGCGCGCGCAGGCGCAGACTCCCCTACTTCTAGCAATCGACAAGCCATCCGCTAGGCTCGCCCATGAAGACTACGGCGACATGCGCGCCTGCGCCAACATCGGTTCGACCGCCAAGCTCGCCGGCGTCCTCCGTGTGTACGTGAGCATGGAGATGGTACTCACGGATTCTTACTTGCTGCACCGAGTGGTACGCGGCGCTCCTGTGAAGGTCGTGGATATTGAGCTGAACCCGCAGGAGCCCCCCGTGGCCAACAGGAAGTCCATTCGCCAGCATTCTTGCGTAATCTCAAAATTCATGCTGGCCGCCGTCCACGTCCAGGTTTCGCGACGGAACCACACAAACGTTAGCGTTCCGTCCTGGGGCCCAGGGAGGCATGGGGAGACACATTGGATTCGAGCCACAGGAGAAGGGCAATATATATATATATATATATATATGTATACATACGCACAGACGTAAAACACGTAGGGTTCGAGCCACAGGAGAGAAGAGAGGCACTTTACAGGCACATGCGTAAAACACAAGAATTGAGCCGCAGGGGCGGGGCAATCTATACGCACATACGTAAAACCCAATTGGATTCGAGCCACAGCAGACGGGACATAGGCGCACATAAGTAAACACACACACACACACTCACACACACACACACACACACACACGCGCTCACAACAGGATTCAAGCCACAGGAGAGGAGCAATCTATAGGCACATGCGTAAACACGTAGGATTCGAGCCACACGCACATATAAAACACACAAAATCCGAGCCCAAAGAAAAGTGTCAATCTGTAGGCACATACGTAAACCACGTTGGATTCGAGCCACAAAAGACGGGCCATCCACAGACATATACGGAACACACGCGATTCGACCCGCATGCGAAGGGCAACCTTTTAGGCACATACGTAAAACACGTGTGATTCGACCCGGATGAGAGGGGCACTATGTATAGGCACATACGTAAAACACGTTGGGCTCGAGCCACAGGAGAGGGGTAGCCCAGAGGCGCGCACGTAAAACACACCGAATTCGAGCCACAGGAGAGGGGCAGTCTAGAGGCACACACGAAACAACATATAGGATTGAAGCCACAGGAGAGGGGCAATCTATACGCACATGCGTGAAAATGCCTGGTTGGAGGTTCGAGCCGGGGCAATCTATAGGCACATACGTGAACCATACGCAAGCACACAAGATTCAAGCCCCAGGGAAGGGGCAATCTATACACATATGTAAAGCACATACGACCCAAGCAACAAGAGAGGGGCAATCTACAGGCACATACGTAAAAGCACATATGATTCGAGGGGCAAACGATAGGCACATCCGTAAAACACGTAGTGTTCGAGCTCCAGGAGACCGGTCAGCAAAAATAATATTTGTAAAACGCATAAGCTTCGAGCCACAAGGTAGGTCTCGAGCCCCAGGAGAGGGGCAATCGATATGAACAGAAGTAAAACACACGGTCGGCCTCAGGAACGGGGCATTCTATTGGAACATACGCAAAACACATCGAATTCGAGCCACAGGAAGTGGGCAATCGATAAGAACATACCTAACACCCATGGGATTCGAGCTCCCGAAAAGGGACATCTATACATGTAGGAACATAAACAAAACACATGCGGTTCGAGCCCCTGGAAGGGGGGCAATGTATAGGAACAACATACTACAACAGAAGCGATTCGAGCCACACGAGAGGGGCAATTGATAGGAACATCTGTAAAACACGTGGGATTCGAGTCCCAGAAAATGGGCACTATATACAAACTATATATAAGAGCACACGTTAAACATGTAATTAGGGTTCGAGCCACAGGGGAGAAGCAATACATCTATATACATATATATACATGTATGTATGTATGTATGTATGTACGTACGTACGTACGTACGTACGTATGTATGTATGTATGTATGCATGTATGTATGTATGTATGTATGTATATGTATGCATGTAACCACAGAAAGAAACGACATATAGGAACATACGTAAAATACTTCGTAGTCGAGCCACAGTAGAAAGGCAGAACATAAGAACATCGGTAGTACACACTGCTTCGAGCTCCAGGAAGGACAATCGATAGGAACATATGTAAAACACATGAGATTCGAGCCACAGAAACAGGCCAATCGATAGGAACATATGTAAAGCACACGGTGCGGGCAGTCTGCCGCGCCACCGCCGGGCCTGGGAGACACCTCCCTCCGGCCCCCCGTGGAGCCCAAACACCATACTGAGTCACGCGTCTGGGCAAAATCCAGCCAGAACACCATAGTGAGCGCTGCCGGACCTCCGCCGGACCAGCACCCCCATGCGGAGATTCTGGTGAAAGGACATCTTTCATCAGTATCAGAAACCTCCATAGCGAAACGCCACTAGGGAAACGCAGCGCAAGTAGGAGAGGATGGCTGGGGGACAGAGTATCCGAAATGGCGCGCGCGCGCACCTAGCTTGCCTCACTCCTCTCTCCTCCTCCTGCCTCCTTCCCATCGTCCTACCTCTTACCGCTGGGTCCCTGGCCCCCTTCTCGGCGAGCGCGCCAGTGGCGCCGAGGTACTCCGGCGTCTCCAGAAGGGCCCAATCCTTCAGCTTTGTCGCGTACGCCTGCCGGAACTCCACCTGAGGGAGGCACGCTCTCCAAAACGCACCCTGGCTCCCCCCCTTCGACTGCCCTCCTCCCGTCCCCCTGCCCCTCCTCCTCCGCCCCCCCCTCGTCCTCCTTTCTCGCACGCCATCCCTCATGCTCCTCCTCCACTCTCCTCTGATCCTCCTCCCCCTCCTCGCTGCCTCCTCCTCCGCCTCCTCCTCCTCCTCCTCCTCCTCCTCCTCCTCTGCTTCCCCCTCCACCGCAACGTCCAAGGCCTGGGGACGGTGGTGCCACAAATTTTGCCGGCCTGACGGGCCGACGTGCCCACAATATTTTGCGTAATTCTGGGTCCGCTGAGGCCCCCTGAGCCTTGCAAGGGGATGCTCTGGAAGTCGTGGCCTGCTGACATGTTGGGCTGGGGACGGACACACGTGGCAGCGCGCGAAAGCAAGGCAGGTCGGACGGTCGCCACTGGGCGCTATTAGGCGCTATTCGCCGATGGGCATTCAATGCAAACCGAGCAGAAGCTTCCGTGATTTATCACCTAACGCTTGCTGCCAATTCGTTATCTTGTGCAGGCGCTTCCTGTGAACGTGCTGGGGAGCCCCTGAGATTTCAAATTCAGCGTCAGCGCTGAAGCAATCGAGAGCATGCATGCGCCAATGGATTCTGACCAACCTAACCTTAGTGAACCATCTAATCTGCCGTCTGCCAAATACAACTCGGCTTGCTAGGTAACGGGATTTACCCGCGCCTCAGCGGCCCCCACGTTAATCCATTTCACGTAAGAACGAACGCGCGGATGCGATATCTGTAACGCTCGACTTATGACCCGACATGTGATCGGCAATATGATCTTCATTGTGCGACCTCCCACGCAACTCACACTGGGAACGAAACGTGAGCATCTGTGCGAGCAGCGAATGCCCTTGATCAATATTGCCACCGTGTCCCATCCCAGCGGCCCCCAGGTACCCATTACAATCTGCATCACAGTCAGGTCTGTCCTCGTCGCAACTGTACCCCCAGTCTAACAAAGCAAGCGCCAGCGATCTCGAATTCGCGTCACCCCCAACATGGGTTAACTGTGGTGATTTGGGCTGACATTCTCGCACGCGGCGGCGTGAAGGGAAATCCGAACCACAACACTCTGATCTATCCAAATCAAAATGGACGACTGGAGCTTGGTGCTTTCCCGGAGGATGCGCTACTTCACCCAGGCCCACCACATTCCGCCCGCATATCGGGTAACGATCTCGTAGCAAAGCAAAGAGGGCATTTCGGGTTGCGTACTGCTGGACAGTGCATTCCTCGTGGCAACCGTTGCCATCGAGAGTAATGCTCGTATGATGGCTATTCACGTCGCTCACACGAAGATAGTCAACACTGCTACCTACTGCACCGACCAGGCGCCAACACGAAACCCCTGCGTGCCACGCGCGCAACTCAGTATCAACAAATTGCACCAGATGCCCGCTACGATCAAAAAGGTTATGCTACATGATACCAGTGTAATGGACGGATTCGAGGCAGCGAGGCGCCCCTCAATACGAGGCGTGCGAGATCACAAGAACGCTGGGTACTTCAACTCGTAGGCCACTCAACCAGTCCAAGTGAGCAGGTCCTGCCCTGTGTGGATATTATAGCATACACTGGGGGACCTGAACGTCGCCGACCAAAAACATTATGTCAAGCACAACATTCTTCTCAAAGGCCCACATGCTCCTGCGTCGGAAGGGATTCACAATGGCATCAACCTCCACTGACCCGCAAATGCTGCCGCAAAAATGATGTGGCTAGATTGTTGTTTGCGACCCCTGAGAGTTGGGTTTCCGAGTCCACCTGTCGTTCCTCCCCGCAAACATTGGAAAGAATCCATGGCGTCCGCAAATTCCCTTTGGCCTGGCGAACGCTTGAGGCAAGATATGGAAAAACATGGTACAAGTCCTCGCCGCAATGCTGGAGGAGTGCGCACGTGAGATACCCGTGGCCTACCATCAAACCTTGACTGCCAATTTCGTTCATCCCTTCTGTCGATACGCGGCCTGCACCGCACACGATGGGAACAACATATTCACCTCGACGAGGATACCGTACTTTCCGCTCCATGCCTTCACCTTGCGACTGGCAACAGTCCAATACGAGTTCCTCTCGGCGTGGACCCTGGACGATACTCGGACCACATGCGTCGATAACGCCATTCGATGCCAACGCGATGACACTGCGCTGCATGGCTTCCACCGGAAACAAAACGTTGTCGCCAACTCGGCGTTCCCCGTGGCCGGCAAAGACAAAACAAATCTCGCTTGGCGACGGAGCCCCGCCACTGGATGAGCAGCTCTTCTAGCTTAGTGTACGTGGCATCGGCTGCAGCGACCACGCTGAACACCCCAATGTGGGGGCCTCCTGCTGCAGATCTGTCTAGAGGAGCCTCCTGCTCGGAGAAAGCATTTGTAAGGGAGGGCGGGGTCCTGGCCAAGACCACACAGCTGCCTCCGCGAAGCTGACGGACAACGATAGGGGGTGGGGGTGAACCATCGACCTGGAATCGATTGTACATCAGCGATAGATCGGGGATAAAACCCCGATACGCCCCCCCTCTGCCCGACCCTGCCCCACCGCTGCTCATCCCGACCGGCCGACCGTGCCCCCCCCTGCCCGACCGCGGCCCCCCGCGCTCCCCTTACACCGACCGACCGACCGTGCGCCACCCCAGCCAGTCCGTGGCGCTCCGTGCCCCCCCATCCCCTTCCCCCTGTGGTCCCCCTCTGCTTCTTCCGACCGACCGACACGGCCCCCCCCTGCCCGTCCACGGCCCCCCGTGCTTCCCCCTCTTTTTCCCCGTGGCCCCCCTCTGCTGATCCCGACCGACCGCCCATGAGCCCCCCCCTGCCTAACCGTGCCCCCCCGTCGTGCCCCCCCTCCCCCCCGTGCCCACCCCCTCTGCTCATTCCGACCGACCAACCGTGCCCCCCCCCCCCCCCCCCTCTGCTCTACCGTGGCCCCCGTGTCCTCCCCCTTTTTCACCCCGTGCCCACCCCATTCGCCTGGTCCGACCGACCGACCGTGCCCACCCCCCTGCCCGAAGGTGGCCCCCCGTGCTCCCCCTCCCCCCCTTCCCCTGTGCCCCCCCCCCCTTGCTTATGCCGACCGACCGACCGCGCCCCCCCCTCTGCCCGACCGTGGTCCCTCCGTGGCCACCCCCCCTCTCTGCGAATTCCGACCGGCCGACCGCGCTTCCCCTCCCCCCTGCCCGACCGTGGCCCCCCGTGCCCTCCCCCTTCCCCCCGTGCCCCACCCCCTCTGCTTATTCCGACCGACCGATCGCCCCCCCCCCCTCCTTGCCCGACCGTGGCCCCCCGTGTCCCCCTTCTCTCCGCTTATGCCGACCGGCCGACCGTGGCGCCAAATGACACCATGGCTCCGACGAGCTCACGGAGACATAACAAGTTCTTCACACCAGAGCTCCCAAGAGCGAGCAATATTTCAAAAAGTTATCAAACCTATGTTATTGTTGTCTCTTGGGGCCCTCTCGGAAGGCTTCTTGAAGGCCTCTTGGGGTCTTGGGGGCATCTGAGGGCGTCTGGAGGCTATCTTGGGCCGTTTGGACCGATCGTTCGACGACTCGGGGCCCTTTCCCACCGTCTCGGGAGTCTCTGAGGGCCCTCTTGGCCCGTCTACGGGCCCTCGTGGCGCCCTCAAAGCCCACGCGATACGCCCCGGGCCCGCGCCAGAGCGGGCCAGAGCGCCTGGGAAACCAAGGGTCCAGGCCCTTGAGGACCTTACAAACCTTACGAACCTCGGGGCGCTCCACAAAGTGCTGAAAATACGGTGGCGGATCTGGCTACGCATGCCATCGCGCCCCCCTCTTTTGAGACCAAGCGCTTCGCTCCATACAAGGGGCCTGCACTATAAAACACGCCGTTCAAGCCTCGCAAACCTCTCCCGTCATATTAAGATCGCCTTCGGATCGAATCTGGCGCTGCGTCCAAGCAGCCATGCTTCTATTCGCCGCTCCTCCGTTATGGTCACTCGCCGCGTGTCGCGGCACTCGCGCGCTTCCCCGAAGCTGCCACAGGTTGGCGCCATCTCCATCTCCAGCTCCCATTGTCCCGCATACGTGACTGTATTATCCTTGACACGCGTGCCACTTGTCTGGGTCGCTGGCTGCGGCCTGGCGGCCTCGGAGGCGACTACGACGACGAACCGAAACTATCTGTTCAATCGTCCACTTCCCACCGGGGCGGTGCGATCCCCCAAGCATTTCTGAATCGCTCGATCGTATTACTATGGCGGCCCCTCGCCCCCGCATCTGCTCAAAAATCATTCTCCGGAACTCTGCGCGGGTCCGTCCCAGCCAGATCTTCGAGCTGCGTGCAGCCGTGGCGCGACGGCGACGGCGGCGGCGACGACGAGAACGACGGCGACGTTGACCACGACGAAGACGACGAACAAGACGACGACGACGACGACGACGACGACGACGACGACGACGACGACGACGACGCTTCTGACGCATCTGACAATATGGGGCCAAGAGAGACCCCTCGCCCAGAGGGCGCAAAGCAGCCAGGCATCCAGGCACAAGGGCGGTCACCTCTCCCTCCCGCGAGACGACGAGACCTGCAGCTGGGTCCGTGCCCGCCCCGCTCCTCGTTGAGGAGGCCCGTTGGGGGGAGGGGGGACTGGCTCAGGTCGGGCGCTGGCAGGACTGGGCTTGGTGGGGCCTGGTTTAATGCTGTGTAGCGGGGGGCGCCCACCCACCCCAGCCACGTCCCACTGGCGGTTGGTGGGGCCTGGTTTAATGCTGTGTACCGGGGGGGGCGCCCACCTACCCCAGCCACGTCCCACTGGCGGTTGGTGGGGCCTGGTTTAATGCTGTGTACCCGGGGGAGCGCCCACCCACCCCAGCCACGTCCCACTGGCCGAACCGCCGTCACCCGAAGAAACACCAGCTACGGTTGCCTTGGTCTGGCGATTCTGGGCGAGTTCTGTTGGCTGGGGGCCCACTCGCTCACCGGCGCCCCTTACCCGGGTCCTGGCCAGATCCGCTCGGGGAGCCTGAATCGGCGATGCATCGCCGATGGATCGGCGCGACGGGCCCCCGACGGCGCAGCCGCGGGGTCCCGGGTCGGGGCGGGCCGTGGGGCCCCCCTCGGCGATGGGTGGGCGAGGGGGGGTCGGTGCGGCCCTCCTGAGCGCATCGCCCCCCAGAGTTGCCCCTGATCCCCTGATGGGACCCGCGGCTGGGCCCGCGCCCGTCGCGCCCTCGGTTTCTTGCCTCCCCCGTCCAACGTCCAACGCACGACATGAAAGCACCGCAGCTGAGGGTCGAGCGACTCAGCGTGACCCTGGGACGCATTGCTCCCCAGGGCAGATTTCGGCGGCGACCCCAAGGGGCCAGTGAGAGGGGGCAGGCCTTTTCAGAAAGCGGCCAGGGTTCTCAGAAGCCCCCTGGCCGGGGTTCTCCGAAGCTCCCCGGCCTTCTGAGCAGCCGTCTCAGACTTCAGAGAAGTCTCACGGCGGCTCCCAGATGGCGCGAGAGCTTTTGAGAAGCCCGCCGCCTTCTGAGAAGGCACGCCTCCTCTCACCTCCCCCCCTAGGCGCACCGCCGAACATTGCGCCCGCCCCTCTCCTCCGATCCGCCGCCCGCCTGCCCAGACCCCTCGTGGTCCATGGACGAGAGCACGCCCCGCAGCCGCCGGCACCCCAGGGCGTGGCGCTCGCGGAGCCTGCCGCCGCCGCGCGGGGGCGCCAAAGTCCACCGCAGACGGAGAAACTGCTGCCCCCAGGCACCTGCGCCAAGTTCGTGCCCTGACGGCCCTGGCGCTGGCTCCTGACACTGCGTGGATCCTTCAGCCTTGAACGCTCGCGGACTTCCAATGGGCTGTAATAAATGCAGGTCCCTCGACGTCGGCAGGTTCTGGGCCACTGGTGGCGTTCACACTGGAACGCCCGCGCTGGAACCGCCGCCGCGTCGACGCCGCACGAAACTACTGTAATCGACTTGCTTGGCCTCTTCGGGTCGGGTGTTGCTAGAAGAGTCCCAGGCCCAAGGTGTCCCCAGGATCTCCAAGGACGCCCCCCGCGGTCTCCAGAGAATCCCCCACGAGGCCCGAGGGCTCCCAAATCGAGCGAACAGCTGGGGGTACCTTGGGCTAGGGGCACCGTTACGTAGAACCCCCCGATCGGGGACGCGCTGGCCCGGGTCAGCGCTACACTGTGGGCACCCTGGCCCAGAAGCACCTTTTGGCAACCTCTGACGGGGCCAGGACGAAGATGAACCCGTTCTGGCGCTTTTCGGGACGCTCTCAGAGCGTCCCAGAACGCTCTGGAGAAGACCACGGCGCACGAGACATCCTCCCGAGCCGCCGGATCTCAGAGATTCTCGATGATGGGCCTGTTTTCCACCACCACCACCACCACCATAAGTTGGATGGGGGAAGGAGGTGGAGGAGGAGAAGGAGGAGGAGGAGGAGGAGGAGGAGGAGGAGGAGGAGGAGGACCCCCTCCCCCTCCAACCTATGGTGGTGGTGGTGGTGGGGAACGAGTCTATCAGATTCTGTCCTCGTCCTGGCTCGTCTGACAGCCCCTGGCCGGGGCCGCGCTGGCCCCGGTCCGCGCTGCGCCGGGGCGGCCGGCGGTCACGCCGCGTCGCGAGCCTGGGCCAGCCACGGAGCAGCTCCCGAGCCCCGTGCCACGGGTGAGGGGGGGGGGGTCGGCTCCACGCGTGTCGGGCGCGCCCCCCACCCCCACCCAGCGAGGGGAGGAGCGAAGTGAGGCAAGGAGAGGGCCATCTCAGTCGGCAGCGGGGCTTCTAAGAAACCCCTGGGGCCTTCTGAGAGGTGTCCCGTGTCTTCGAGGATGGCTTGGGCATCTTATCAGACGGCCGGGGGACTTCCGAGCCTTCTGAGAAGGCCCACCCCCTCTCACTTCCCCGCGGCGACAGGCCAGGCGGTGAGGCCACTGGGGATCTCGAGGTCACCGCACGGTCTGTCACTGCACCGGTTTGGGATTCGGAGTCGCTTCATGGGGGCAATATCGGGGAGACGTCAGACTCGGGTACGGGGCGACTCGAGATGGCCTGACGGGGCCGTCATGAAAATGACGAGGCCCAGTCTAAAACCTGACGCGAACTCCCGCCCCACGAAAAGTGGACCGTCAAAACCCAGGATGCGCTCGTCAAAAAGCGTCGGCAAACCCCCGATCCGGATTACTCGAGTCTTACGCTTTCCCGACAATGCGCAGGGGGAATACACGGGGGCCCTTTTGGGTCCCCCTCCTGCCGCCCTCGATCTCCCCGCACTGCGGAACGCCTGCTCGGACCCCCAAACATGGCGCCCGAGCCAGGGTCAGCCAAGGAGGGATTTGCGGACCCCCGTTGCGTGCGCCCGGATCTCCTCCAACCAGCTCTGTCGGGACACACTGAACTCGGGCACTGGGCGGCCGTTCGGAACGAGTCCGGCCTCCCCAGGACACGCCCTCGACGAGGCACAGCCGATGGAAGCCTTCCTGCGTCCAGGGGAACTCTTCAGACTTCCGACAACTGTCATTGCCTGCGCCCCGATCCCTCGCATGGCGCCATTGGGCGCTAATGGTCGCTATGCGAGCGCTGTCTGAATGCTACCTGGAGCCACTGGGCGCTACTGGGCGCTATTTGGCGCCATTGAGCGCTGACGGGCACTATTCGCAGATATGTATCTATTATGTTCAATGGAAAAATAGAATCCAAACAAATCCCCGGATACCCCACTGGACAACCAGGACAATCCCTCCAAGATGCACACCATGAGCGTTCCAGCACGTGATGTTGGCTGGCGCTCCAGCGGCAGCCCAATACCACGTAGGGATGTGGCTGGCGCTGGGGCGAGAGCATCACGCCTAATGATGAGGGATGTGACTAGTGCGAAGGCGACAGCACCACTCCCAGACGGGGATGTAGCCAGAGCTCGGGCGAGAGAGCACCATTCCCAACCACGGGTGTGTCTGGCGCTCGAGCGGCAACACTACATGTACGTACCTAAGAAAGGATGTGGCCAGCGTTGAGGCGAGAGTACCGTTCCCAATCAGAGACGTGGCCAGCGCGCAGTGGTGCGAGGATGTCGCAGGCGGAACTGGCCCGACCAGCTCTCGCGCGGCATCTCCGAACCCAGAATTGTGAGGATATCTCGGGTGAAACTGTCTGGAACACCTCTGGTCAGGGCACCTCTGAACCCAGAGTTGCGATGATATCTCAGACGAAACCTGCCAGAAACCTTCGCGCGCGGCATCCTTGAGCCAAAATCTGGAGGAAGTCTCATTTGAAAGTGGCCAGACCACCTCAGGTCAGAGTATATCGAAGCCCAGTAACTAGCAAGGATGTCTCATGCAGAACTGCCTGGACACCTTCGTGCGCGGTATATCGGAGCCTAGAGTTGCGAAGAGATCTAACGCGAGAATACCTGGACAACCTCGTACGCGGCATCTCGGAGCCTAGAGTTGCGACTTTGTCGCAGGCGAAGCTGGCCAGACCACCTCTCGCGCGGCATCTCTGAGCCCAGAATTGTGAAGATGTCCCATGCGAAAACGGCTGGATAACATCGTGCGCGGCATGTCGCAGATGAACCCGGCTGGACCACCGCAGGTCAAAGCATAGGAGCCCAAAGTTACGAGGATACCTCAGGCGGAACTGGCTGGAGCACCTCGCTTGCGCCATCTCCAAGCCCAGAGCTGCGAGGACGTCTCAAGCGAAACTGGCCACACCAACTCTCGGCACCTGACGGTATTTCAACAAGAAAGGTCCGCACCATTTCCGGACAGGGCATATTGGAACCCAGAGTTGCGAGGACGTCTCAAGTGACACTGGCTTGAAAACGTCGCGCGTGGCATCTTTGAGCCCATCGTTGCGAAGATGTCTTATGCGACGGTGGCCAAGCCACTTCGGGCCATGGCATATCGGAATTGTGAGGATAGCTCAAGCAAAACTGGTTGGACAAACTCGCGCGCGTCATCTCGGAACCCGCTGAAGCGAAGAATGTCTCAGGCGGAAATGGCTGAAACATCTCACGCGCCGCATCTTGGAGCCGAGAGCTGCGAGGATGTCGCAAGCGGAACTTGCAAGACCACCTCTCGAGAGGCATCTGTGGGCCCAGAGCTGCGACGGGGCGCGTGCGCCGAAGCGCCCCCCCGCGCCGCCGCCGCCGAGGCAACAGCCACCGCCATCATCGTCATCGTCGTCGTGGTGGTCCGTCCCCTCTTCCTCCTCCTGCTCCTCGTCCTCCTCCGCCTCCTCCTCCTCCAGCCCCTCCTCGCCCTTTTCCCTTTGTCCTCCTGTTTTGTCGGAGACAAGCTGGAAAAGAAGGAAGAGAGAAGGTCGGAGAGAAAAGAAGAACAAACAAATGACGAAGGGGGTGATCAGTGGCTGTGGCGTGGCGGTCACGGAAAAACTCAACGTGCGCGTGGGATTGCGAGCGGTGCGATCGTGGTTATTGTGGTTGTGGCCCCCGAAGTCGTTCCATGCGGGCGCGCCATTGCGATTGCTGTGGCGGCGGTCCCCGAACGGGCCCCCGTGCGAAGCAATTTCTGTTTGACGCGCTTTGGCGTTCCTCATGGTATCAGGTGTCGGGTTCACCCCCTGCGCGACACGGCTCGCATGCGGCACAACGCGGCGATCCTTGGAACGGTGGTATCTGATTTACTTCCAGCACGACTTGTCACGCACGCGGCGCACCATACGAAATTGGCTGCGACGGTGGGCGACGCTTCTCTTGCACGAAGAGGAAGAGGACGAAAGGAAGGAGGAAGTTGAGGCCGGACAAACCGTTGACGACCCTCTGGGCAAGCCCCTCGATCACCCCCTTTTTCCTGTTTATGGATTGCCCCCTCCGCTGAATCGCGCCGCTACTTCACATCCACGCTTTCTTAACAATGTAAGTTTATCGTCAGCGCTTGTATTCCCCACGCGATGTCTCGTCCTAGTCCAGTTTCCTCTTCGGGTCGTCCGCGCGCAGCCCCGCCTACTTCGCGCGCAAGCTTCCCCCCGCACGCGACACTTGCAAACACGCATCCTTCGCCACAAATTCCCGATGCGACATCCCGCAGCGTGCGAATGTTGCCAAACGGTATCGGCGGAGCAGCAATGCGGCCCGCCGTCCAAAGATCCACATTATTCTCGTTGCGCGAAATCTGGGCCCCGCCAGACAATGTGTAAATGCAAAGCGACCAGCTCGTTCCCGCGTGCAGTCCTCCGAACTACCCAGAGCGCCCAAGCTTCGATTTGGCCGCTGGCCTGGCGGGGCCCGAGCACGCCATCCCACGCTCCACTTCAGGTGGGTACTCGAACAATGTGAATTGGGGCTTGTTAACAAGCGGGCAACACGCGCAATCGCAGCCGCGGGCGCCTGGCAAGGCGCTGGTCACTCAGGGACCTGCGGGAGCTGCGCGGGACGCTGCGGAGCGAGACGTGCAAACTCTGCCGCGCTGCCCCCAGCGAAGCGCAATTCCCCGAGAAGGAGTGACGCCTGCCCGCGCGCCGGCAACCGCTCCTTCATGCACACCCAGCACTGGCACAATCCGAATTGGGGCGCAACGTGGGCAGAAACGTGCGCCGCAAGCGAGCGTGCACGCTTAGAGTGAGCTTCCCAGCATGCCTCCTGACAGCCCTGGCAGCCCCGCTGGCGAAACTGGCCAAACCACCTCGCGCGAGGCATCTCGGAACCAAGAGTTGCGAGAAACGCCTCAAACGAAACTGGCCAGACCACATCGTGCGCGGCGCCGTTGATCCCATTGTTGCGAGGATCGTAGGCGGAACAGGCTGGACCACCTCTCGCACGAGGCATCTCGGAACCCAGAGTTGCGAGGATGTCTCATACGAAACTGGTTGGACCACCTCTCGCGCGGCATCTCCGAGCCCAGAATCGCGAGATTGTCTCTGGCGACGCGGGCCAAGACCACCTCGCGAGCGCCAATTCGGAGGCTGAAGTTGCGAGGACATCTCAGGCGAAACTGGCCGAACCACTGAGATGAGGGGATCTCGGTGCGTAGAGTTGCGGGGATGACTCAGACGACGCTGGCCGCGCGCGCTGTTCTCCGAGCTCAGCAACAAGAGGACGTCTCAGGCGAAACTGGCCGGATCACCTTGTGCGCGGCATGTCGCAGACGAACCTGGCCAGACCACCTCAGGTCAGGTCATACCGGAGCCCAGAAATGGAGCCCAGAAGTGCGAGGACGTCTCAGGCGACTCTGGCCGCGCACGCTGCTTCTCCGAGCCCAGACATGCGAGGACGTCCCAAGTGAAACTGGCCAGACCGTATCTCGCGCAACATCTGACGACGTCTCAGAAGAAACGGTCCGGACCGCCTCAGGTCATGGCATCTTTGAAACCAGTGTTGCGAGGCTGTCTCAGGCGAAACTGGCCAGACAATGTCACGCGGCATCTCTGAACCCAGAGTTCCGAGAATGTCTCCAGCGAAACTGGCTGGACCATCTCGCGCGCTGCAACTCTGAGCCCAGAGATGCAGGGACGCTAGCATCTCCGAGCCCAGAATTGCGAGAATGTGTCAAACCAAACTGTCGAGACCACCCTCAGTTCAGGGCATCTCCGAACCCAGAGTTGCGAGGATGTCTCTGGCGAACATGGCCAGACCCCCCCCAGTGTTGGCGGATGTCTCTGAGCGCTGACCCCTTGGCAAGAACTAGCTTCTACTGCAACGGGACCCCAGACAGCACAGCTTTTTGTGGAGGCGCGGTAAGGAGGGCGTGCGAACAGGAGCGAAAGGGGGGCACGAGAGACGAGGAACGGACAGAATGGGAAGGACGAAATAGAGGCGACATTTCCAGCTGGGCTTCCCTGGTTGTGCCATGATTTTGATGGTATGTTTGGTAATAGCATGTAGACGTGTTGGCAAGACAACGCGGCCCAGGCAACCCATTGGACAACCCCGCAAAGATGTGAACAGCCCCCCTTGGACAAGCCTCCCCCTTCCTGCTTGTCCCCCCCTTCGCCTCCTCCCCATTCTCCTCCACCTTCCCTCCTCATCCTGCTCCCTTATCACTCCTCCCTCCTCCTTCTCCTCCACTTCATCCTCGCCCCTCTTCCTCACGTTCCTTGCCCGCCTACCCGACTTAGGAGGGCCCGACCCCGCACCTGCGAAATCACGGCGTTGGCCATACCCTGGCGGTCTGGCCGCCCTAGCTGTCACTTTCAAGACACCAGAAGAACAACGAATCGAGGCGTGGGTTTCTTCCTCGCCTTCTTTTTCCTCCGCCTCCGCCTCTTCCTCCTCCTCCTCCTCCTCCTCCTCCTCCTCCTCCTCCTCCTCCTCCTCCTCCTCCTCCCTCTCCTCCAAATATATCGCCCCCTCCCCCCCCCTTCCTCCTCCCCTCCACCTCCTCATTTTCATCCCCGTGTCGTTCCTCCGCACCATGATTACCTCTCCTCCTCCTCCTCCCCCACCTTTTCTCCCACCTCCCACTAGTACCTCCTCCCTCCTACGTGCTCCTCCCCGTCTAGAATTACTAACATCGGCATGAATATACATTTCTGGAGGTCTGCGCGGAATTCTTGCATCGGCGCTGGACGCCCTCTCCCTAGCTGGCGCAGCGCGCCAGGGGCGGCGCCGCCAGGACGGGCCCAGCGCTGGCCCCAGAAACCCGCGCAGACCTCCGAATGATTACTATCGGTGCCCATGTTTGTTATTCGACTCTCGTCCATTCCTCCTCGACCTCCTCGCTCCAACTTGCCGCGCGCACTGCCTGAACAGAGAAGACCCTGTGTTCGGGCTCCCGACCTGCGCCACCTCAAACCTCGAAGGCTTCGGCGCGGAAGCGTCCTATCCCAACAGCCGCGGCGATTTCGCACACCATCAAGGAACCACACAACTTGACTCTCGCTGCGGGGGGTGGAGGGCCGGCCCAGACGGATGAACGCCCATGTGGGTCCCTGTGCGAAGAACGCCGTCGCAATGCTCCTGACTTGCAACCACGTGCCAGCACACGCGCACGTTGCACCTGCAAGCGATCTGGCCCCCCCCCGCCCGCTCGGCCTGTTGCGGAGGTGGTGCATGCCGTTGTACATGCGAGCACCTGGGCGCGCCGTAGATGTCCCATGACAGGTCGGGCAATGAACGGCAGGGGGGGCGCACGGCGAACCGCCCGGGGCCCTCGTGCATGTGGACAGCGCCCGCCCACAATTGGTGGAGCTGTGGAGCTGGGTTTCATCAGATGAGTGGGTAAGTGGGTAATCTCGTTTCCACACGTGCTTCGGCTATCACAAGTAACGGATGCCAAACTCCATAACGACCTTCCTTTCGAACTCCTCAAAAAGCTAATCATGCTCAATTGTGGACGCAAACGCAATGCACATTCAGTCCTTCGACGGGCAAGTGACGTCGCCGTAGCGAGCAATGCAAAGCAAACGTCGGGCCGCATCGAATCGTAGGAGCATCGGAATTGAATCGGATCAAATCGGCCAGAATCGATATCCAATCGGATCGATCGGATCCACATTGAGCCTGTACGCCCGCCTCCTACCCGTCCCGCCGCTGCTCCTGGTGCGCTACCTGCTGCATGTTGCGACTGGCGATGCTGGTTCCCCCTGCAGCTGCTGTGCAGCTAGCCGCTCGCCTGGTTCGCCGCGCCAACTTCGGCACACCCCTCACACGCTTCGCGCCCCACATGGAGCTCCAAACACGGCCCCAACAAAAAATGCCACATGCGGTCCCTGCTTCAAGTCGGAACACCCCTCACACGGTTCGCGGCCAAGACGGAGCTCCACCTACAACCCCAATGAGCACGGTCACATGCGGTCCCCGCCTCCTTCGGCACATCCCTCACGCACGTCGTGCTCCATGGTCTGACTTGGCACTGTCGCATGCAGCCCCCGCCTAAATTCAGCACACCCCTCTCTTCGCGACCAAGTATTACCTTTAACTATGGCCCTCGTGGGCACGTCACATACGATCCCCTCGCGCACGTGTTTTGCTTTAAAGGGAGAGTCTCTCGCCGCGACCCTGATGGGAGGGTACGATCGCATGCGTCCCCCGTCTCAATCTGGCGTACCCCTCACGTGCTTCGTGCCCGTTGGGAGCCCGAGCTGCGGCTCCAGCAGAACGTTGCGCATGCGGCTCCGTCGCCCGAATTCGGCAAGCGAGAGAGAGAGAGAGAGAGACTTCCGTCCTCCTCCTCCTCCTCCTCCTCCTCCATCTCCTCCTCATCATCCTCCCTCCTCCTCCTCCTCCCCCTCCTCCTCCTCGTCCTCCTCCTCCTCCTCGTCCTCCTCCTCCTCCTTCTCCTCCTCCTCGTTCGCTTAAGCGCACTTCGTAGTAGAGAGAGAGGGGGAGAGACTTCCGTCGCGCCAGAGCGCGCCTTTGGCGGGGTGCTGAGCGCCTCGGCCCTCGGAAGACCTGCTCGCAGCCTGCGACGAGATCGTGCTCCAAGGTGTGCTCAGTGCCGGCGCAATGTGCAACCGCGCACCAGTGTTCAGCAAACACCTCGTGCCTCGCCGTCGCTCGGACGTCCGTTCCCCGTGCGTGTTTCGGTTTCGTGCGTTTTTTTCTCGAAGAGCAAAGATGCTTCCCGATGGCCCTCGCCGAGAAACACTGGTCGTCGTCGGCGTCGGCGTCGACGTCGGCGTCGGCGCCGCCGCCGCCACCCATGGATGGCACCCGAGCGTGGCTCTCCCGCTGTGGCCTTCTGGGTCGCCTCGGCCACAACCAGCTCCAGAGGCTCCCCCGACATGTCCTGGGTGAACTCCACGCGCAGGTCCGCGAGCTCCTGTCGGGTGCCTCCTCCTGCTGCTGCCCCCGCCCCTCCAGCGTTTTTGTTCGACTGAGGAGGAGGGAGGAATGACTCTGCAGCTGGCCCAAAAGGCCTCAAGAGGCCTCCTCCTTCCCTGCTGTCCTCCTCCCTCCTCCTCCTCCTCCTCCTCCTCCTCCTCCTCCTCCTCCTCCTCCTCCTCCTCCCTCTCCTCCTCCTCCTCCTCCTCCTCCTCCTCCTCCTCCTACTTGTATTCATCTTCGTCCTCCTCCTCCTCATCCTCCTACCCTGCTTCTTCTCACCGGGCTGTCGTCCTCAATCAACGCCTGGCAACACCAAGCGCATACTAGGACGCCCGTTAGTGCGGCGTCAGCACTTTGAGTCAAAGGTGCAATAATACTCTTGCGCAAGATCACAAACACTGTCCATAAAACCTGCTACGGTGGTGGCAATCAAGGACCTTTGGATCACGACACCAAGGCCTGGAAGCCGGTCTCACTCCAATTGAGACGTGGCAGTGGATATCACCGCCGACCTCATCAGATAGGGGTCATTTATGGTCTGACGCCTCCAGGGCACATTCCTCAACGAACGCCCCCACCGTACTGTGCCCCCTGGCACGTTGAGGCGTGGGATACTGCCACGTTCTCTTTGGTAGGATTTCTGTAGTCGCCTAGCTTGCCATCGCTCGGACGTCCATTCCCCGTGCCTTTTTCGGTTTCGTGCGTGTCTTGCCTGTTCGCAGGATGGTCCATGAGGCTTCTCGATGATCCCCGCCGCGAAAAAAAACGCACACGTCCGCGCGATGCCAAGCTGCAGGACCCCCCCCCTCTGCCCGCACTTTCCTTGCGTGCGTCGCCCCACCGCTCCTCGGGCTTCCTGGGCGGCCCGGCCCCTCCCTCGCGGTCTCCAGGGCGCCCAGGATGGCTTCCAAGACGGCTCAGGCAGGCTACCAATACGGCCCAAGACTCGCCACTGCTCCGACGTGCATGCCCCGCGCATGCACGTCCGAGCGATGCCAAGAAGATGGCCCCAAGACGGTCCAAGAGCCCCCAATACGGCCCGAGAGGACTTAACGAGCACCCCCAGGATAGCCCGAATCGATGTCAGCACTCCTTGCGCGGCGAAGCACGGCCAGTGCCCGCTGGCTGTGGCGAGCAGCTGCAGGGGGGGTAGGGAGCAGCGTTGCGAGAAAGCTGGGAGGCCCCTTCCCCCCACCACCCTCGGTGGCTGCAGCAGGGGCGGGACAGCACAAAGGGAGGCCACTTCACGTCGGTCGGAAAAAATCGGTAAACGCATGAAGTAGGAAGGCGGGCTGCGTAAATACGCAGATTGCGCGCAGGACCTCCCAGAGAATGACAAAATACAGCCAAAGCATATTGACTCTTGAAGCAGGAAGGCGCTAAAAGGAAATACCTACTCTCAACGACTGGCGTGTACACGGTATCCAAGGGCTCCGATGGCCCACGTATTCCACGAGGCTCTCCAGCAAGTGCGTGCCATTCCTGCCCCCAAGATATCCGCCCTTGTTGTAGCCGCCGACGTCCCGCCTCTGCCCTGAGGGAGAACGTTAGGGGGCGTGGGCTCAGGGGGACAAGCATCGAGCAGGAATCGGTGATACATCGCCAATCGATCGGCGATATGCCGCCGATGCCGAAAAACACGTTCCTGGGCAAGCCCCTATCGGCGATAAATGGGCGATCGGGGTCTATGCATCCCTGCCTTCCCCCGGAGCTCATCCCCCCCGAGCGTCGCCCCTCCGGTATTCGGGCCATAACTCGGCTCTCCGGCGGCCGTTCGAGATCTGCAATCTCGAGGGCGCCGAGATCGGTCTCCTACTCGGACTATGCTCGAAAAACTAGTTGTGCGAGGCGCAGCTGCTGGAGAGCACCACGCCGAGGCTGAAAAACCCCAGGGAACCCACAAAAACGCCCGAAGCCTCGAGCTCTCGAGTTCATCCCCCCCTGAGCCGACGCCCCCTCCCCCCACCCCTAACGTCGCCGCTGAGGTCTGCCCGAGATCCTCCAGAACTCGGGCCGCCACCTGGTCCTTCCCGAGGCCCTTCGCCACCACGTCCGCGCCGCGGGACCTGCTGCCCCCCTCCCCGCGCGGCGCGGCGCGGCGCGGCCTCGTCGCCAGCACATCCTCCTCCTCCTCCTCCTCCTTCTCCTCCTCCTCCTCCTCCTCCTCCCAGGAGGCCCTGGGCGCGTGCGAAGCCTGGGCAGTGCCGACGGGAGACGGCCTCAGAACGATGACGCAGCTCTACGCTACCTGGGTCAGTACGGTGGAGGGGACGGTGCTGCGGGTCGAGCGCGCTGATGATCCCACCAGCTCCCGCTGTCGCGGGCGGGCGGGGGTGCCGCGGCTGAGGCGGGCGCGCCTCAACCCCTCGCATGGGCGGGCCCACATGCTCGCCCCAGCGGCTGAGTGGTGGTGCGCGCTCGGCACTCTGGTTGTGGAGTTGCCTGCTCTCAGGCGTCATGGCAGAGATGAGGTGCAGCAGACCACCACAGTCGAGACCATCGAGAGGATGCTGGATGGGGGCTTGGACCAGCCGCGCGAGATGATTTTCGGTCGCAAGGCCTCGCCAGTGCTGGTAGACGAGCGGCGCGCGTTGCTGCGGCTGGCGGCCGGGGCGGGCTCTGACCTTGAGGACCTCGACACCGCCTCCCAACAGACGCAGGCCTGGACGCGGCGAGCAGTCGCCCGCAGCCTGGCGTCTGCGGGACAGGCGTTCGTCAGGTAGGGCGTAGGAGTGATGGAAGAGCTCCCCTGGTGCGGTCCACCGCCACGCCAAGCGAGTCGCACGTGATGCTGGACAGATCGAGGACCCAGCTATCACCGTGACGGAGAAAGTTGATCGCTGGGACCCTCTCTGGCGTGACGACACCTGCTCGCGGAGCGACCTCTTGCATGGCATGGCGGCTCTTCGCACGGCAGCTCGCGCCACCCCTTTTGAGGCCCTGGAGCTTGGCCACGTGGGCCGCCTCCTTCGTCGACCGCCTGGGTCAAAGGCCAAGGGGGTGCGACGCTTTGCCCCCTCTGGACCTGCAGCGACTGCCTGAGGCGGATCGCCAGCAATACGTGGATTTCCGGAACGAGGTTGAGAGGCACGGCACATGGCCAGAGCAGATCCTCCAGACGCTGTGCTGCACCATCCCGAAGCCTGCTTGCGGGGACAGAATGATCGGCCTCCTACCGACGATTGCTGCAGCGTGGTCTCGAGCTCGATCCAGCATCGCCGACCGTTGGTCGCAGGAGCTCGGCTCGCACTGGGATGCAGCGGTGAAGAACAGCTCGGCTTTTCGTGCCGCACTTGTTCGTGCTGTGATGGACGAGGGTGCGGTGACGCTCGGCTTCGCCTCAGCTTCGGTCCGTTTAGACCTCGAAACATTGCATGATAATGTGAGCCTCCTGAAACTTGTGGAGGCGTCGATGGCCGTAGGTTTCCCTGTGGTTCCCCTCTTGGAAGTTCAGCTCTTTTTGGCAGCTAGGGTGCTCAAATCCAGGACCACATGTAGCGAATTGCCGTTTCCTGGCCGCTCGATTGCGGCCGGCTCTGGTCATGGCGTGAAACTTGCCAAACTCTTCCTGGGGCCGGTTCTCCAGGCTGCTCTCGACCGTGGAAATCGCCCAGAGGCGCCTCCGATCGGTCTCTGGACGTTTGTTGACGGCACGGTCGTTCGTAACGAAGGTGCGCCGACGTCTGTCCGACAGTAGTTGAGCGCGGTTGGGGCCCAGCTGGCGGCCTCCTTGTCGGATGCTCAGCTGCCAATTTCGGACATGACGAAGTTGATCACCGCCTCTCCTGGCCTCGGCGTTTTGCCCTCGAAAGATTGAATGGAAGCTGGCCTGCCCTTCTCCCGAGTGTCTTCTGCAGTGGACCTCGGATGCGACGCGGCAGGAGGTGCGAAGAGAGTAGTTTGTAAGTTGCGCGAGCGACGCTCAAAGGGCGGTAGGCAGTCGGGCCGTATTTTTCGCATTCGCAAGCATGCTATGCTGTCCTTGATCTCCAGAGGGTCGTTTTTGCAGGGCGCCCTCCCTCAATCTCTTTATGGGCACCCCGTCACGGACACCCCGTCGTCCACAATCACCGTCTTGCGCAGGCAGGCAGCAGCGTCGGTGGAAGGGAAGGGCCTAGGCAGGTGCCTCACCACAACGTTGTCTCTGTGGCTTGGAGATAAGGATCCTGCCACCTCTCTTCGCGTTCAGCTGTTGCGTGCTTGGTTCGATATGCGGACGCCCACCCCATCGATTCATTCTAGGATTGGCCAGTCCTGGACGCGTGTCAGGGCTCGGTTAGGGCATCAGCCGAATCAGTGGTGGCGACGCGTCCGAGGCCCCATCGGGGCCATCTAGGCCACTCTTCTCGACCTAGGGTGGCAGCCTGACACGACAACGGACCGGAGGAGACCCTTTCGAGGCGACTGGGAGATCTGGAGGTTTCCTGATCCTTCTCCTGAGAGCACGGAGGCGGATGTGTTTGATTTCTCGGAGCTGCTGGAGGACGTCCGCGAGGACATCGCGGCGCCTCTCTGGGCCGAGGCCTTGTCGCATCCGTTCTTTGAGTCAACCGCACATGGTGCTGGCGTTCTGCCCATCCGTCCTGCCATACTGAAAGCTGTCCGTCCGTTCAGGCTCGCATGGCGAGGCAGGCCAGATTGACGTCGTTGTGTCTGAAGGGGAACTGGGACACACAAATAAATAGACACACATAACCATATTCCCCAGATGATGTTCTCATATTTTCTGGGTTTCTGTCTTCCTCCCCATTTCCCATATTTGACTTGGAAATCGAAGATTAATTGTGTCTGTGTGTTGTTTCCCCCTCCTGAGTTGTGTCAGGGTGTCAGCGGCCTCAGCAGCGCCAGATTGGTGCGGGGCATAACGCATCTCTCCTCTGCCCTCGCTGCGGCGCGGCTCCCGAGATCATGTTTCACCGAATTCGGGCTTGCCCTTCGAGCGCAGGGCCAGCCTTCGAGCCCTCGGACTTTCTCGGGGGCGCGCAAACATGGATTAGCGATCCATGGATTTGGCGGGCGGTCGCCAAATCCATGGATCAGGGAGGTGCCCTCCCAAAAATGCGGCCCTTGCCGCCTCGTTCGGCGGCGGAAATCCGCGATTTCCCTTGGGAACGGGACCCGTCGCTAATCCACGCTCCCTTGATCCAGGTTTGCAATCGCCTGATTTTCTGTTCCCGCAGACCCAGGCGGGCCATGAGCAAACGCCCTCGCAGGGCCTTCCCCCTCCCCCCCTCGCTGTTCCTACCTTCTCGGACGGGGCAGGCTCGAGGGTTTGGGCGGTGGGAAAGGGCGGGAGCGACTATGAGCAGCCTCTTAACGCTGCGATTGCAGCGAGGTGCTGGCATCACGATTCCTTCTTGGTCGTCTTCGGGGATGGCTCTGGAGGACAGTGCAGTAGCGACGCCCGTAGGCGTCGCGTCGGTTCGGCGGCGGCGGTGATGGCGGTCGCCCCCAGCGGCCTCTGCAAGGCTGGCGTGGCCTGCGGCCAGGATGCCCGGCGGCAGACGGTCCCGGGGGCCCAGCTGCGCGCCTTCGCGCTCGCCCTCGCCTCCTTCGAAGGGCCGCTCCTTTCCGTCACGGATTGCGACATGCTCCTCCGCGGCTGGGGGCAAGGGCTCCACCGCAGGGGTGACGCCATCGGCGCCAATGCTGATACGTGGCGACTGATTCGATCGGTCTGGATCGACCGCCCAGGCGAGGTGCGCGTCGTGTGGACGCCCAGCCATGCTGATGCGGACGCGCCTGGCCTGTCGGACTGGGACCAGTAAGCTGGCCCTGGGCAGTGGAGCAACTGACGCTCTCGCCAATGAGGCCGCTCGCAAGGCCATGGTCTGCAGCGCTCGTCGGTCGGGCGCCTGACGCAGGTGTCTGGGACTGTGCGGCGGCGCTGGTCAGGCGCCGAGCTTGCCAAGCATCCTGCGAAGCCACGGTGTCCGCCCCGTGGACCGCGGAGCGGCCTGCGGCCCCTCGGGTTCCTGCTGTGCCCGCGCTGCAGCAAGCGCCTGGAGGCATCATCGCACTGCTTCGCTCGTGCTGCCCGCCGCTGGGCTTGCGCCCTCTGCCATCAGCTCGCCCCTGGGGCTGAACTTGTCGAGGAACGTGCCTCGCCGTGCCGTGCGTCGGGGGGGGGTGCGCCTGAGGCGCACCAGGCCGACGTCGTTCGGGAGGCGGGGTCGGACGTGAGGGGGGGGGGCGGCGGCTCGACTCCCCGCACCGTCTGCAGCTGTGGCTGCGCCATGGCTTGTATTTCTGCAGTCGGTGCGGCTGCACGGCCACGACCGGTCCACGCCGCCTAGTCGGTGCGTGCGAAGAGCCGTCGCGGAAAGGGCGCGAGCACCTGGCGCGGATCCGCAGAAGTCTGAACCCAAGTCGACGCATCCCTGCCGCGGCGGCCGCATGCGACCCGGGGCGAGAGCACACGGTGGAGGCCCTGGCGCATCCCCCAGTCGAGGTGCGGCCCCGCCTTGCGCTCCCGAAGAGGATCATCTCGTGTGTCGTGTCAAGTCTTTTGCTCCTGGGGGGCATTCGCCACCTCGTGCAGTACCAGGGACGGCGATGACTCTCTCTGTGTCTCAGCACGTGGCCACTCTGGATTTCGATAATGGCCTTCTGCGTAGCATCAGTGCGTCCCGTTCCACGAGGCGATCGAGCTCAGGTCTGACGATGTCCAGCGCCTTCTGCACCCCAGCGTTGGCAAACTCGTCTGCAATGGTGCAGCCAACAAGAAAACCATTAAGAGATGAGGAGTATGAGCAGGAAAGGGGGCGAGAACAAGGGGGAAGGAGAGACGCTGGAAGAGAGAAGAGAGGCGAGGAAAGGAAGCGGAGGAGGAAGACGAGGGATACGGAGGAGTAGCAGGAGGGGGTGAGAGGGAGAGAGTGAGGGAGGGGAGGAAGAGGAGAACGACGGCAGTGGATGACAGATGAGCGGAATGAGTGGAGGGGTGCGGAACAGGAGATGGGGATGATGAGGGAGGAGATTCAATGGGAGCCTGCGACGTAGCAAGGATGAGGGGAGAGAGGGAGCAGCAGGAAGAGGAGGGAGGAAGAGCAGCAGGATGGGGAGAGGGGCGGGGGAAGAAGGGAGGAGGATCAGCGGGGCTGGGGGAGGATGGGGGGAAGGACGAGGACGAGCGACGACGGCTGCGAGCAGGGCGTGGGGCGGGGTGGGTGGGTGTGCGGGGGGGGGGTCGCTGGGGGTCGGTCTGGCCGCGGGCGACCGCGGGCCGAGCGGCGTGGGGGCAGCTCTGGCCACGCCCTCCTGTCGCGCCAGCCGGAGCGGCCTGGCCGACCCAGGCCTCTCGAAGAAGACGTGGCGGGAGAGGAAGGCGTTAACCCAGGTTGTTTCACAAACACCCGCCCGCCCCATGGCCCGTTCTCCCCCTCCCCACACCCCCCGCCCGCACGCCCGCCGAAACCACCCCTCATACGATCCAGACCCGCAGTCACCGTGAAGGACAGCCCACTCCTGCCCCCATGCGGTCCATCCCCCCTCGCTTATTGAACAACCTGGAGTAAGCATTAGGCTGAGGAGCTCGTGCTCAGCGTAACACGCTGGCGCCCCTCTCCGCGACTCCCCGTGCCTTGCAAGCGCATGGCGTGTCGCTCTGCCTCGTGGGTGGGGGGCTGGGAAAAGCTCGGGACTTTGATGTTTTGGGACTGCGACGTGCTGCGCATGTGGCGCCGAAACGAGGTTGGCCAGACCTGGCGGCGCAACACTCTAAACAAAACAACTGACCGTAATAACGCGGGGTGGTAAATTTCTGTGAGGATTCCTTTGGGTTTATATGGGGTCAGGAGGAGGGAGCAAAATCCGTCGATCCGGCGTGTGAATTTCTGAGAGCGTGGACTTGAGCTCGTTCAAGCTTCGCTCTGCAAGGGGGGGCGCCATTCCCGACGAATTTAGTGCTCGGGGGCGGGGGGGCCCACAGGCCCCCAAGAAGCCCCAGGGAGGCTCTGGAAGGGGGGGGCGCCATTCCCGACGCAGCCAGTGCTCGGAGGCGTGGGGGGCCCACAGGCCCCCAAGAAGCCCCCAGGAGGCCCCAGAAGGCCCCCAAGAGGCCCGAACGAGGCCCCAGGAGGCCCCAAAACGACCCCCAAGAGGCTTCCCCAGGTCCCCTGCTCAATCCTCTGAGCCTCAGTCCTCAAGCCTGAGGATTCTTAATGGGCTCGGACCCCAAGCTCTCAAATCTCTTGAGGCTCTCCGCGCGCCCTCTGGGGCCCCCAGAATGTTCCCGCATGACTTTTTCGAGCCGAAGAGAGGCCCAAGACGGGCCAACAGGGCCCCACGAGGCCCAAGAAAGCCTCGAATCGCCGAACGATCGGTCCAAGACGCCCAATATGGCCCCGTGGCCTTTACCATGATAAACATCATCAGCATCGTCATCAGCATCAGCATCAGCATCAGGATCAGCATCAGCATCAGCATCAGCATCAGCATCAGCACCAGCACCAGCACCAGCACCAGCACCAGCACCAGCACCAGCATCATCATCATCATCATCATCATCATCATCATCATCATCATCATCATCATCATCATCAGCATCATCCTCATCATCATCATCAGCAGCAGCAGCATCAGCATCAGTATCAGTATTCTCATCCTCATCCTCATACTCATCCTCATCCCCATCCTCATCAGCATGAGCATGAGCATGAGCATGAGCATGAGCATGACCATGAGCATGAACATGAGCAGCAGCATCAGCATCAGCATCAGTATCAACATCAACATCATCATCAACATCATCATCATCATCATCATCATCATCATCATCATCATCATAATCATCACCATCATCATCCGGAACGCCCCGGATCGGCGGCACTGGCCAGAGGCCAGCACAATAACGGCTGGCAAGGTGAAACAGCTTCGTCCACCCGCTGAAACCTGCCAGATTGCATAACCCCTTGATACCTGCAATGATCACGCAGGCAACGTCGAGACCGCCAGGCTACACCTGAGCGGTGCCTGCGAAGTCCGCCCCCATTAGACCTCCAGGGGCACAGAATATGACCCCGAACGGCCCGTATGAGACAACGAGATAAATCACGCAACGTTACAGCGAAGCTGCGCTACAGCGTTGCTACGCTGCACTCCACAGGACTGTGGACATGTGCGGGCTCGTAATGGGATACCACGACGACAGAGCAGTCCTAGCCACGAGCGAAGAACAAACCCAAAGGCATCAGCTGTTTGCTCAAACTTTACTCGGACACCACCTCGCTTGTGCCTTTACTGCGGTTTGACAAGAGCACCTCTGGTGGTAGCGTGGACTGGACATGCCGAAGCGCGTGCTCTGCAAGCGTCGTGCTCACACGCGATGTCTCTAAAACATTCCACGTTAGACTGCACATGCCGAAGTGCGTGCTGAGCAAGCGGCGTGCTCGCACGCGGCGTCTCTCAAACACTCCACTCTCGCAGCCCGCGCGACGTTGCGTGGGTCAACACGGCGTAGAACGCGAGGGCCTTCGGGCGGTGGCTGGCACAGAGGAGGAGAGGGGATGATGAGCACACAGACGTCTGAACACAAAGGCGCATGGTGAGGATCTAGGCCGCCTGTCTTCGCACACCGCGCCCCGCGATGCGCGGCGGGCAGGTACCTTCGCGCCCTCTGGCCCTCGCGCCGCTCCACCTGCAGAGGGGCAGCACTCCAGGCCAGACCGCGACGCGCGATTACCCTCGCGCCCCTGCGGGCGACCTAGAAGGCGCAAAGTCCTTGCACGTCCATGGTGCAACAATTACGGCAGCGTCGCGCCTGAACGCAGGGCCGGTCGGACAGGAAAGCAAGGGCGGTCGTAACGAAGAACTGCATCGTTGCTACCGTGCTTGACTGTAGGAAAGCGGGTAAGGAGAAGCATGGGCAGGAGGACGAGGGCGAATCCGCCGACCCTTCGGCGTGAGTGCAACGCTGTCGTCGGCGTCGTCGTCGTCGCCGGGGTCCTGGAGGACGTCCCGCCTGTGGTGGGGTGGGGTGGTGGGGCGGCGCCCCAGCGGGTCTTGGGGGGGGGGGGGTCGCCAGCGGAGGTCCCAGGGGAAGTCCTGCCTTTGGTGGGGGGGAAGGTCCTGGGTCGGATTTCCGCCCTGCCGTCCAGGGTCCTGGCGGGTCCAAGGGGGGGGGGTCGCCAGCGAGGGTTCCGTGGGAATTCCCGCCTGTGGTGGGGGTGGGCGGCCCCGGGGTAGCTTTTTACCACACCCCCCAGGGTCCCAGCAAGTCCCAGGGGGGGGAGGTCGCCAGCAAGGTCCTGGGAGAGGTCCCACCTTTAGGGCCGACCGTAAGGCCTTCGCAAGAAGGAGGCGGAAAGGATGACGAGGAGGAGGGGGGGGTGACGCAAGGAGAAGTCGGATGAGGACAGGGAGGAGGAGGAGGGATGAGCAGGGAGATCAGGATTGGAAGGCGGAGCAGATTCAGGAGGCCAGGAGGCTTAGGAGGGGAATTGGGAGCATTATGGTAAGGAAAGCAGAGAGGCGGAGAACGAGGGCGAGCAAGGAGGGGACAGGACATGAAGGATGAAGAGTTGAAGTTGACGAACACTCGTATTCCCACCAGCCCTCTGGGCGTAGGTGGTTTAAAGCGTTTCCTCTTCCACCCCTCCCTCTTCCCTTTCGGGGAGGGGTTTACCCCTCTCACTTACCCCTTCACCTGGACCTGGAGGGGTGCGGTCGCGGGTCGTTGGAGCGTCCAAGATGGCCCAATCTGACTCCAAGAGGGCCTCAGAGAGCCCACGATGGCTTCCAATATTGCCCAAGATACCCCTAGATGCGTCAAGATGGCTCCCGCCTTTTCGCTTCCGATGGCCTTCGGAGGCCTCCAGGCAACTCCAAGAAGGACCATGAAGGCCCCAAGAGAAGCCCCACAGAGCCCAAGACGGCCCCAAGAGCGCTCAAGAGCGCTCCAAGAGGGGCCTGAGAGGTGATTCTGGGGGCTCCCGAGGGGGGAGGCTAATTGAAGCTCCCCCCTTCTTTGATAGATCTCCTCCAATATGACCCCAAGAGGCGCCCGAGAGGCCTCAAGAGGCCCCAAGATGGCCCCAAGATGGCTCCAAGATGGCCCCAAGAGGCCCCCAAGAGGCCCCCAAGAGGACCCTAAGAGGACCCCAACAGGCCCCCCCGAGGTACCCAAGACGCCTCAAAACTCCCCAGGACCGCCGAGAGACCCACAAGACGCCCCAAGAGGCCTCCAAGAAGCGCCCAAACGACATCCCAAGAGGCTCTGAGAGGCATCCAAGAAAACTCTGGCCCTTCTGCTTTCCCTCCTCCTCCTGCTCCTCTTTCCTCCTCCTACTCCTTCCCTTCCTCCTCTTCCTCCTCCTCGTCCTCCTCCTCCTCCTCATCACCCGCAGCAGCATCAGCATCAGCATCAGCATCAGCATCAGAATCAGCATCAGCATCAGCATCATCATCAGCATCATCATCAGCATCAGCATCAGCATCAACATCATCATCATCATCATCATCATCATCATCATCATCATCATCATCATCATCATCAGCATCAGCATCAGCATCAGCATCATCATCATAATCACCCTCATCATCACCATCATCAACATCACCATCACAATCATCAGCATCATCATCGTCGTCACCATCACCATCACCATCACCATCACCATCAGCATCAGCATCAGCATCAGCATCAGCATCAGCATCAGCATCAGCATCAGCATCAGCATCATCATCACCATCACCATCACCATCACCATCATCACCATCACCATCACCATCACCATCACCATCACCATCACCATCACCATCACCATCACCATCACCATCACCATCACCATCACCATCATCATCATCATCACCATCACCATCATCACCATCATCACCATCATCATCATCATCATCATCATCAGCATCATCAGCATCATCATCATCATCATCATCATCATCATCATCATCATCATCATCATCATCATCATCGCCGCCGCGGGGGGGGGCCAACGGCCGGCGCGGGGCCCGCCAGTCCCCCAGGCCCAGCCAGAGCCGCCGCGAGGCCCGCAGCGCCGCCCGCGGCGGCGGGGCCAGGCGGCGGGGCAGCCCGCGCGGCCGCGACGGGGCCAGGGCCGGCAGCGGCTGCGGCGGGGACGACAGCATGCCCGACCCCCGCGGCGATGAATGCCGCGTCGTGCTCGGCAACCATCCGATTGGCGGCTGGGCGCTGCGCGGCGAAATCAGCCAGCGAGAGCGGGGCCGCGAACTCGTACACCGGAATCCCACCAGCAGCTGGCGGGGGACCGCCTCCAATGACGCGGCGGTGCTAAGCGCGGACGTCTGTGCTGCCAGGACCCAGCTCTTCAATGTAGAGGTCGTCGTCGGGACTGGGGACCACGCAGTCGGTATAACGAACCGATAACACAGCCACCACAGCGCGACCGTGCAACAGCGGTGGCTGCACCGCATATACTCGATGAAGACCTCATCGCCCTCAATCATCGATAGACGCCCCCGCCTCGAGGCATGTGCTGCAGCGGCGGCCGAGTGCCGCCCGGCGGCGAAGTCGGCGCTGGTCGAGTGCTCTCGAGCGCGGGCGCGGGCGCGCTAGGCCGCTGGGCCTGGCGCCGACCGCAGCGCGCGAGCCTGGACCCCAGCCAGCGGAGCCCCTCCACGAGCAGCGGGCCCGCGAGAGAGAGGAACACCTGCTGGAGCGTCGCGTGCTCGGACAGCGGAGCGCCAGCCGAGCGCTGCAGGAGCAGGGCGGCGCACTCCTCAAGCGAAGGCGCGCGCTACTCCACGACTGGCCCCGCGCACTGCGGAGCGGGCGGGAGCCAGGCGGCGCATTCCTCAGCTGAGGGCGCCTCAGGCTCCAGGGAGGCCTCCGCAGCCGACGGAGGCGGGGGTGGCGGCACGGGGCCGCCGGCGAGGTCCTGGTGAGCGGTCGTGCCCAAGACAATCCAGGCCAGGAGGGAGCCTAATCCCACCAGCCCTCTGGGCGCAAGTGGTCTAGGGCGTTTCCCTTTCCAACCTTCTGCCTTTCCCTGCTCGGGAGGTTTACCTCCCCCCCCTCCCTGCGTTTGGACGGGGGGGGACGGACCCATAGCAGCGTCCAAGATGGCCCAAGATGGCTCCAAGAGGGCCTCCGAGAGCGCAAGATGGCCTCCAAGATGGCCCAAGATAGCGGTAGACGGGTCAAGATAGCCTCCGACACGCGTCCAAGAGGCCTCAAGACTGCCCCCAAACGGTTTCAAGTGCCCTCCGAGGCCTCCAAGGACCTCCCCAAGAGGCCAAAATCCTTCAAAAACCGGAGGAATATCAATGTTGTTTGCCTTCTCGCTTTTTCGCCTCCGAAGGGCTCTTGAGGCCTCAAGATGGCCCAAGACAGCCCCAAGAGGGGCCCAAGAGAGCCCAAAGACTGCCCCAAGAGCGCCCATGAGCGCTCCAAGAGCGGGCCAAGAGGGTCCCAAGACGGCATTTTTGAGCCTCCGAGAGGGGGGCAATAATTCCCCCCCCCCCCCCCCCTCCTTGTTTAGCCATAAGGACCAAGACGGCCCCGAGAGGCATCCCAGAACCCCCTCAAAGAGCCCCAAGAGGGCTCCAAGACCCTCCAAAAGAGCCCCAAGAGGGCCCCAAGACGCCCCAAAACAGCCCCAAGAAGCCCCAAGAAGGCCCTAAGAGGACCTCAGGAGAGCCCCAAGAAAGAGCCCCAGGAGGCCCCAAGAGGGGCCCAGGAGAATCCCAAGCGGGCCCCAAGATGCCTCCAAGTTTCGGAACGCACGCGAGTTTAAGATACAAATCAGTGCAACAGCCATTACGAGTCATCGAAATACCCCTCACCTCTCATCGAAGCACCATCGTAACTTGCACCGATTTCCGTCTTAGACTTCAATGCGGGAAGCTAGGTGCGATACTTGTGTTCTCGAAGACGGCTGCGCGACTGCATGCGTTCTGTCGCCTCTGATTCACCAACTCCCCTGCTGATCGTGTCTGGATGGGCTGGTGGAGTACTTTTTTTGGTCGGCGGCTCCAGGACTAATGTCAAGAAGCGGGGCAACGTTCGGGGCGCTGAACGAAGATAATTAGCCGCAGTGGCGCATAGGCCACAGGGCGTGTGCACGTGCCTGGGACAAAATGACCCACATTAAGAGGTGACCGGCTCAGACATCCCAGCAGGTGGGGACGCAGAGGCGCGGCAGCGCTACCAGGTGATCAAGCCGAGCATCCCGACAGGTGGGGACGGCTGGTGGAGATACTTTTCTTTCTTTTTTACAGCCGCAGGCGGAAGCGCCAGCGGCGGGCGGTCGCGGGACCTCTGGTGGAGATACGCGAAGCGTCACGAATTTGGCCAGGCTTGCGCCCTCAGGGCGCATCTCGAGTGAAAAGGCTACAGAGCAAATACACACATGCTGCCGACTGTTGCGAAACCCAACAACTGGAACACAGGCGAACGTATCCGGCGGCTCTCATTCTACTTCAGGATTAAAGTACAGACAGCGACCATCATCATCATCATCCTCATCATCCTCATCATCATCACCACCACCACCACCACCACCACCACCACCACCATCATCATCATCATCATCAGCATCATCATCATCATCATCATCATCATCATCACCACCATCATCATCATCATCGTCGTCACCAGCATAATCATCATCATCATGATGATGATCATCATCATCATCATCGTCATCGTCATCGTCATCATCGTCATCATCATCATCATCACCATTATCATCATCATCATCATCATCATCATCATCATCATCATCATCATCATCATCATCCTGTAATTCTTCCTTCTCCCCACTCGTTCATCCATCCAGCCTCTTCCCTCTCCTCCTCCCTCCTTCGCACGGTTCGGCCGTCCACCTCTTTGCTCCCGCACTTCCCTGATCACCTCAACTCGCCCGGACATCGTGTCTGCATGGGCTGGTGAGGTTACGCGAAGCGTCTATGATAACAAACCAGCACACACAACCAGGAAGAGCGAGAGAAAGAGAGAGAGAGAGAGAGAGCGCGAGAGTGAACGAGCGAGCGCGCATCGTCGGTCCGATGGACAAGTCCTACGAGGGCAACGCGGGCGGTTGGGGGCCCAGAAAAGGGGTCATGCCGCGGCATTAGCAAACTTCATTTGGAATTGAAATGGTGGGAGCCAAAGCTGGAGAGATGGGAGCCAATGCCGGGAAGGAATCGGAATCGGAGGCGGGCGCCAGAGTCGGAGAGACGGGTTCTGGAGTTGAAGAACGATGCGCAGCGTATCGGCTGCATGGCTAGGCTAGAGATAGGGAGAGAGCACGAGAGTAGAGACAAAAGCAATTCGGTGAACATACGTTTTCGGAGGCCTGCGCAGATTTCTTAGATCGGCGTTGCACTCTCCCTCCCTGGCGCGCGGAGCACGCCAAGTGCGGCGCCAAAGGCGCCGCCACAGGGGGTTCGGGAGCCCACCGGTTAAATCCGAGCGGAGCCCTAAAGTTTACGCGCTTGCAGTTATCATCCTTCGATGCACTGCAAGAGATGTGGACAAAGAGAGATAGAGAAAGAAAGAGAGAGAGAGAGAGAAACGTGAAACCAAGACGAAAATCATTTCGGGGGATAATGCATCGAGAATCATAGATATCCCGCGGTTCTGGAGGATGCCTCGGGCGCCGCGGCCTTCTCAGAGTTTTCCGGAACGCTCTGGGAGGATTCTGGGACGATCTGGAACGAATTAAACCTCGTCCTAACCCCGTCCGGGAGAGAGACAGAAGGAGAGAGAGAGAGAGAGAGCCTCCCCTCGGACGTCACATGTTCTTCGTTACGTCGGCCCCTCGGGATTTCGGCCCTTTACTCAGCACGTGTTTTTCGTCATGGGCCCTTTGTGGACGGTCGGGGGGCTGGGAGATCGCCCCCAGAGCTCGGAAACTACCAGAACGTGCGCTGGGTTCTCCTTCCTACGACAGAGAATTGCGGTCTCCATCTTCTCCCGCCTGCCGCCTCCTCTCTTCCCTTCTGTCTCTTCCCTCGCCCTCGTGCCCCCCCTACCTGCCTGAAAACCTGCCGCCTCCGACCTCGCCACCCTACGTGAACTCGCCACCCCCGCGGGGCCGCGAATTTGGGAAACAATTGTCACGTTCGAGGGATACCGGGTGCAGATTCCTAGTAGACCTCGCCAACTTTCGGGTGCTGCGAACAGCGACAGTTGCACCAGCGTCGAGGGATGCAGCGGGGGCAATCTACTGGGCATCAGGCGCAAATTCAGACTAGACCTCGCCAGCTCTGGGGGGCTGCGGACGGCGAAAGTGTACACAGTCTCGAGGGCTACTGGAGGAAAGGGGGGCAGCATCATGTGTCAATCGGTCGAGGTTCTCGAAGTCCTCGATCGCACTAGGTTCGAAGTCCTACTCCCTGGTCGACTTCTCCTTGACACTCCCCCTCGGAATCGCTCCGCGCCTGTGGTCGGTGAAAATAAACGTTTAGGTCGGTCGAGAGGCCTCTCGGGCAAAAACGGCAATCCATGTCAACACTGATTGCTCCATACCTGCTGCGATACATCACATTACTTCTGACAGCTGCGCTGGGGAGGGGCATGTTCTAACACGCCACCCAGAAAAGATCTGAAACACCTCCGGAAACGCAATGTACGGAGTGCAATTCACACTGGCTGGGGCAAAAAACAACCTGTCGGTACAACACATAATGTACCAGCCTTCGCTCGAGAGAAAAAGCTGCGCCGATTCGTGCCGCGAACTGAACACATTGAAATAGCTCAGAAGCAGAATGCGCAACATACTGGAACAGGATGAACATCGTGATTTGCCAGGCGCTGTCTCATCGTGTGGCTTCTGCTGCGCCACATGCAGCTCGCGTGGAACTCCCCAGCCTCTGCGGGCACCTTATGCCACATGCTGTTTTCTGCCTTGAACTCCGTCTGGTTTGCCAGCTGCGTTGAACCGCCCCAGGCCCTGCACGCCAACATCCCGCGTGGCGGTATTCAGTCTGATCTTCTTCTCCTAATGCACCCCCTGAAGTGCTATCTCCTCCTCTGGTTAATGGCTTGTGCTATGGAATAACCTCGGGAGTCGAACTCCTCGTCGTGCTCTCTGGGTTCGCCTCGGGGTTCGCCCTCCAGGTCGCATTCGCGTAAACCACGCACCCCGCGAACGCGCATAACAAGACAACTGCCACCATTGTGAACAGCATCTGTAGAACACATTTCGAAAGTAGCGGTCATCACTACCTTCGGGCTGCCGTCCCACACGAACCCCACCAGAGCATCGGTTTTCTTGCCGTCGTGGATGATTACCTTGTTTGCTTCTGCTGTTGACAGAGGTGTCATGGCCGCCTTCGTCGTCGTAGTCGCCTTCGGTCACGATGTAGCGAATATCTTGGCATCCGGTGGTCGGTCCTTGGCTGTCTTCTCTGCGACCTGAAAATTCTGGTCGAACGTCAAACTGACTGTTCTGGTCCTCAGACGGTCGGCCAGTAACTGTCGAGCGGCCAGCTTGGTGAATCTGTCGGCAAACAGCCGCTCCGCGCCGACCCAATGCCAGCCCATCGCGCTGGCCGGCATGCGCCCCTTCAGCACAGGCACCTCGACGCCCGCCCGTTTGTCATCGAACTTGCGCGCGTGGAGGGCGCGGGCCGCGCCGTTGAAAGCCGAGGCATCCACCGCGAGAGCGCCCGTGCCCAAAACCGTCGCGGAACCGTTCGACCTCGGGCCCCTCGTCGGGCCGAGCATCGGGCCGTAGTGCATCTCCACGCGCTCGAATGCGCCCACCCCGCCGGCCGCGGCCCGAGCCGCGATTGCCGTGGAGGATCTGCCCACCCGCGGTAGAATTCAAGAGCGCCGTTCGATCGCTGCGCACTGTGCGGCCCCGTCGAGCAGCATGCCCCCGTTCGCCGCCAGGATGAGGCAGCCCCCCCGCGAGCTTCCGTCTCGCCGCGCTGCCAACGCCGCGTCCGCCACGCAGATGAACGCCACATCGCCAGGGTCGTCGCATTTCCCGGGGAAGACCTGGCCCGCGTCGCCGCTTGCCTTGGCGAGCCGCAGCGTCTTTTTAGCCCCCGCCCGACCCTGCGCAATAGTGCCGTCGTTGATGGTGCCCCGCCCCAGGCTGGCGCCGCGCTGCAAACGACGCGCCGCCTGTTTGCTGGGCCGCGCCAAGCTTCCCATCAGTCCTCGTAGCTGTCGGCGCTCACCCTTGGCGACGGCCAATTTGTAGTCGCTAGCTCTATTCTTCGTCTCGGTGATCGGCGCGGGCGACTTGAAGTAGACCGCGCAGCTCGTCGGGTACGCCGCCGGCGGTCTTACTGAGCTGGTTGCCGCAGATATCCAAAGATGCGTCGCCTGCCGCGTCGAGCGCGCCCGCGGCCGTGCCCCCCCCAAGTCCTGAAATTGTAAGCCTCCTTGAGATCGTCGGCCCGCCCCTCCCCCCAGCGCGTCGCCCGCGCGCTGTCCGATGGCCCCGTCGAGCGCCACGAAGCCACATCCGATCACGCGGTCAGTTGCCTCATTCCACCAGAGCCTCGGCGCGTCGACCAAGCCATGCGCGCCCTAGAGCAGCTTCACCCTGGCACCTGGCTGGTGGCCGAGCACCCTGCGCGCCCTCGGCGGAAGGAGAACTGAATTGCCGCGGCCTGAGCGCTTATTTCCCTGCAGAAGCGCGGCACAGGTTCCAACCGTGGATGCAAAGCGAACAGCGCAGAAAATGTCCTGCTCCGTCTGGGCATTGTCGGTAAAACTTGGCCAACTTCCCGGCGATCGCATCTGGGTCTCGAAGGCCTTGAAGACCCGAATGTGTTTTGGCGCGGTCGCCACCGTCTGCGTTCCTCGCCCACGCTAGCAGGAAGCGCGCCCGAATCACCTCGCTGGGGCCCGTCAGTTCGTTATTAGCCCGCCCCCAGACATGGCCGTCAAAGAAACCGCATAGCTCCACGCGCTTCGCCTCCAGAAATTCGCCGCGTCACCAACGTCCATATTCTTTTCGCTGGGCTCGCTCGTCACACAGCAGAACTCGTGGGTCTTCGCGTCGTTGCTCCAGCCGTCTGGTAAACCATCCACCTGCAGGACCAATACATATTCCTGGATCTCTGCCTTATCGCATGGTCCTGATCGGTTCCCTTGTCGGTCTCGAAAGACTGTGAGCGCGCGTGGCGTCGTCATCTCAGCGGCGCCCGAGCTCCCCCTTCATCTCTCTGAACCTCGCCGCCAAATCGAGCGCGGGTCGGGCTGGGGCTGCGAGCTCTGCCGGGGCGTCCGTCGCCGCCGGCTGCTGCTGGAGGTCGGCATCGTCATTGTCTGGTATCCTTGGTTCTCTGCTGCGTCTGCGAGCTCATGGCCGGCTGGCCCCGGCACCTCCTGCGGTTCCGAGCCCTGTGCAGACGCCTGCGCGACTGACCTGCCATTGCTTGCTCGAGCGTCGGCACGTGGACAGCTCCGAATGCGGGGCATGGTTCGGTTTCTCCCGCGGAGTCGTCGCCCCCGCCCCTCGTCGGCGGGCCCCGGCAGCTGGCTGGCGCGGAAAAACTGCGCGAGACCTCCACGCCGCAGCCCCTGCAGCGTGGCCTGGGCCTGCCGCAAATCAGCTCGTCGCGCGGGCTCGCCGACGCGCCCCGCCGGAGGTCCGATACGGTCCAGGCTGCAACGCAACAAGCTTCCGCCGCGCACGACCCAGTGCACCCTGGGCTGCCCCCTCCCCCGAGTCCTCGAGTGGATCCACCGTCGCGGGGCCTCTCCAGCGCGACTTCTGGCGTCGGGTCGCTCCTCGATCGCGCCAGCCGCAGCGCTCCCCGCCGACGTTCGCGACGTCGCGAGCGTCGCGCCTCGTGCGCAGAAAAGGCCCCGCGCAGCCTCCCCTGGAGCAGGGGCCGACCGTCCCGGCATTCCTGCAGTCGTACCACGAAATGTTCTCAGAGCCCAAAAATGTTCTAAGCACCAAAACAATGCTCTTAGAACATTTACCCGATGTGTTAAACCAAGACAGTCTCAATCATAAGTGTTCTGAGAACATTTCGTGCAAACCACGAAAGGTTCCTAGAACATTCTTCGGTGGGGCTATAGGCGAGCCAGGACGCTTCGCCCCGGCTTGACCCCCCTCGAGTCCGCCTCGACGAACGCCAGAGCTACCGCCGCGCGTCGCGGCGCCGCCCCCTGACGCGCCCCCCCCCCTCCACGCGGGCTCCGAAGGCTGGCGCGCGCAGCGCCTCGGCGGACAGGGGGTCGTTGAGTTCGGGGCTGCGGCTCAAGACCCGCTGTGCTGGGCTGGAACCCTCGCGGTGCATCGCGCGGTCGATCTGACTTGGCGCGAAGTCCAGCGCCGGTCGCGCACTCTCAATGACGCGCCCCAATAACGTCTCGCGCGACGCCTGGCAAGCTCGCTCGACCGCTCCGAGTGCACGAAGAGCTTCGCCAGGCGCAACTCGCATCTTGACCTTGCGCGCGCTGGCCCAGTCGAACATCCAGCGGCTGCAGGCTGCGCCGCGCTCGCCCGCCGCGAGCGTCGTCGGGGCGCCGCAGTGCCTTGCCCAACCGCGCCTTCTCGATTGACTTGAACGCCTCGCCGGCGGTCTCGCCGGTCGCCGTCTGGAACCAGCTGGCCCCGCCCAGCGGGCGCGCGATCTTGGCTGATCCCGACTGCAACTTGAACTCAAAGAAATCCATGTAGAGCGCTTGGTTGAACAGATTCCAAAATGACGGCGCTGACTCGGGTGGCTGAGGCGCCTTCTGGCGCTCGGCGCAGGTCGGGCACGCGCGGCGCCCGTCGCGCAGGGCGACCTCCTCTCTCGCGCCAACCGCCGCCGGCATGCGCGCGACAACCTCTACGCTCGGGTGGCCCAGGCCCCCGTGGAGGCGCCCTGCGCGCCCGGCCACATTCTGGGCGAACTCGCCCCTCAGCAACCCATTGGAATCGACGTCCTTGCACTCGTCGTTGCCGTGGCCCGCCGTCGCTCTGCAGACGCGCCCCATCGCGCCCTCGCTTTCCTCGACGCCCGCAACCGGGACACCGATTTCCTGCTCGACGGGCTGCCCCAGCAGGTCGCCCAGGATCTGCGACAGCTGGGGCCCGCAGTTCTCGGCGAAGCTCGCGCGGTGGACGCTGGCGCCTGGAATCTTGCCTCCCAGGTGAGCTGCTCGCGCTGCATGTCGCAGTGATAGAGTCCGAGTGCCATTCCTCGTCGGGCAGCGCGAACTCTATCCCCTTATCGTGCTGGGTCTTCTCCTGGAATCTCTAGTCTGGTCATGCACCGGTCTATGGGCACATGGTGGCCCGGCAGTTCGCGCGACGCCTTCGCCCTTCAACTGCGGGCGGTGGCAGGCGGCCCCGCGCGCGCGTCGACCTTCGCGCCGCTGCTTAAGATAGACCCTCCAGCAAAACATCAGATGAGTGTCGTGGTCCTCCGTGCGTCCCCCCTTGTTCGGTCCATCTCCGTCTTGCAACTGCGCCCCTGCATGGTCGACCGTCGCTGGCGCTCGGGGCTCTGCCAGATGTCGCGCCGCTGCTCCTCGTCGACCAGCTGGAGAAACATCTCTCGCTCGCTGTTCTCGCTGGAATCCCAGCCGTTGTGCCATCCGAACGTCCTTGCGCCATGTCCGCGACGTTGCAATGCTTTCGCTAACTCTGAATAGCCGCCATAGGCCTCCAATGTGTTGCGCCTGTCTTTCTGGGTGCCTCTCGCCGTGAGGATGTCCTGGGTAATCTCCTTGCTGGCTTCCTCTGCGGTGTCCTGACATCGAAGCAAGTTGCTTGATGCTGAAGTATTTGGCCGCGCGTCTGCTGTCGTCGCACGCGGCATATGTGTGATCTATCTCCACCGTAGCTCCAATGAGATCCACGGACTCCTCGTGCGGTGGCATCCCTTCTACCGCCCCCTAGAAACGCGCGTGGGCCGATCGGGCGCTGCGCGCGAACATGGTCCAACATGTTCTGCGGCACGGAGGTCCGCCCCGCGCGCCCCTTCATGCACGTCGGAACTCCCCAACATGTTGAGACTGACTGGCGCAGCTGAAACACATTCCCGTCGCCCTCCCAGCGCGCGCTGTCACTCATGAAAGCAACGACCATGCCGAGCTCCTCCATCACAGATCTGGCAAATAAGCGTTTTGCAATACCCCTTGATCGTCTCGTGTCCAGCATTTTCGTTTGTTGCCCCACTGTCGCGCATGGCCTCCGATGGGGCGAGACCGCTTCAGTGGCGTTTGTCCTCCATTGCGTTGGTCATCATTCGTGCCTACGTATCATCATCGCCCACGCGCTGTCCCCTGCGACTTTAATGCGGGCGCTGTCAAGCGAAATGACCTCCACGTCCGCATCGTGGGCACATCGACTCCTCTGTGGCTCGCGGTGGTGGGTTGGGAGGCGGTGGTCCGTGTCCTACGCTGCCGTGATGCCATCGTACTGGTCCACATAATACGCCTGGTCTGGCGTGGGGTTGTTAGTCGTGGCGGTTTCGCTGTAGCAGGCCGCCTCCGCGTAGAAACTTTGTCCGCGGTGGAATGTGTAGTGAACACCACCGTCGTCGTCGCAGTGTGTTCGTCGTCTCCGTAGTAGGCGTCTTCTTGGTACTCGTCGTACTCCCGATACCCGTGCACATAGTAGGCTGCAGCTTCTGAAGGTACTGAACTCGCTCGGTGGTTTGGGAATGGGAGTCCAGGCCGAACGTATTTTCCATCTCGCTCTCGACCTGGATCAGCGAAATATCGTTTCCCACTTGATTAATGAAGGGCGGTTTGATTTTTTGTCCAGCCCTGCTCTTCGCAATAAGAATTAACCAAGCACCTTGTTCTGGAAAACCACCTCATGCGATCGCAACTTCCGCTCTGATGTCCGAAACCTCATCAAATAGTCAATCGGAATATCCTTGGATGTGCGGGGTGCCTCGAAGAAGAAATTCTCTAAATATAGCGGGAGTTCCGTAATCAGATCATACTTGAATGCCCTGTCGTGCGATTCGCAGATGGTTTGCCAGCCCGTCGTCGTCTCGGTGTCTGTTATCGGAATTTCTTCGACCACCTCCCAAGCTCTGGTTAACAAGCCTTGCATGATCTCGAGCCCTGCTTTTTTTTCTCATATTCTCGACCTCAAACTCTCGCGGCGTAGATATCCACCTTCTTTCTGAGCGTCCTGTAGCCATCGATTCAGTCATCGAACTCCGGGGCTCTGCCGATGAATGCTGTCGAAGCCTGGCCGCCCTCACTCTGTCGCGCTGCTACGGCTGGTCCTTTCCCCCACCAGGCAATCCCATGGGTTGCACTGAATAATGGTCGTCTGGCCGTGGAGCAACTGCTCCGCTACCAATGTCAATCAGTCGTGGTTCTCTAACTCCTCGATCGCACTCGATTCGAAGTCCCAATCCCTGGCCGACTTCTCCTCGACACTCTCCCTTGAAATTGCTGTGCGCCCGGGGGGCGGTGAGAATGACTAACTGTTTTGGTCAGTCAGGGGGCCCCTCGAGCTAAAACGGCAATCCATGTCAACAGTGCTTGCTCCATGCCTGCTGCGATACATCAGATTACTGCTGACAGCTGTGCTGGGGAGGGGCATGCTCTAACATGTTTATCAGAGAGCCTCTCAAACACCTCCGGAAACGCACAACACGGAGTGCCATTCACATGATGGGTTCCAGGCGCAGATTCAGATTTGACCTCGCCATCCTTCGGTGGCTGTGAACTGCAGCTCTCGAGGGCTGCCGGGGGTCCAAAAGACTGACGTTTTACGTAGATCCAGATACGACCTCGCCATCCCTGGGGAGGCTGCGACCTGCGAAAAGGCCACACTTCCGATGGCTGCTGGGGGCCCAAAGGACCAACGTCTCACGCGTGTTCAATTCAGACCTCGACATTCCTGCGAGGGCTGCGATGTGCGAGGCAGTCGACAGTTTCGATGGCTGTTGGGGGGGTCCAACGGAGTGAAGTCTTACGCAGGTCCAGAGTCAACCTCGGTATCCCAGGGGGGCTGCGAACTGCGAAAACATGTTGACACTTTCGGAGGTTGCCGGGGGTTCCACAGGAGTGACGTCCAACGCATATTCAGAGTAGACCTCGCCATCCCCAGGGGGGGCCCTGCGAGCTGCGAAACCTCGGCGCCTTCGAAGGCTTCTGGGGGGGGGGTCCAGCGGAGTGATGATTTACGCAGATTCAAATAAGATTTCGCCATCCCCGGGGGGCTGCGAACTGCGAAACTGCCCACGTTTTCGAAGCCTGCTGGGGAGGGGGCCAGCGGGGTGGCGTCTTGCGCAAATTCAGATTTGACCTCGCCATCCCTGTGGGGCTGCGAACTGCGAAACCGTCGCCACATTCGAAGGCTGCTGGTGGGTCCATCGTAACGACACCATACGCAGGTTCAGATTCAGATTCGACCTCGCCATTCCTGGGGTGGGTGGGTTGCGAATTCGGGAAATGGTTGGCATTTTCGAAAGCTGCTGGGGTCCAGCGGAGTGACGCGTGTTCGAATTCATACTAGGCCTTGAGGGGGGGGTGCGGGGGGGGGGCGGGCAATTTGCGAAACAGTCCACTTCCGAATGCTGCGGGGGGGGTTCAACGGACGGACGGACGTCACGCGCGGACATAATTTCGTCCTCGCCACCCCTGAGGTGCTGCCGCGGATTCAGACTAGGACTTTACCATCCTTGGGGGGCCGCGAACTGTAAAATTCTTGACGCTTTCGAGGAGTGCTGCGAGGTACAAGAAAAATCTTGACGTCTTAAACTGATTCATGTTCGACCTCGCGAGTTTTCAGGGGTTGCGAAGTGCGAAACAGTGGACATAATTGGGGGTTGTTGGGGGGTCCAGCGGAGTAGTTTCACGCGCGGATTCGGGCTCGACCTCGCCATCCTGCGCAGCTGTTGCCACTCTCGAAAAATGTTGGGGGTCCTATGGGATGACGTCACGAGCGGGCCCAGACTAGATTTCGGCATCCCTCGGGGGCTGCGGTCTGCAAAGCTGTTGCCAATTTCGACGTCTGATGGGGGTCCAACGGAGCGACGTCATAATCGGAACCATATTCGATCGCTCCATTCCTGGGGGGCTGCGGATTGCGAGACGGCTGCCACTTTGGAGGGCTGTCAGGGGTCCACTGGCATGACGTCATACGCGGATTCAGGTTAATCCCCCCCCCATCCTTCGGGAGCTGCTGAGAGCGCCATTGTCACCATTTTCGCGGGCCGCTGGTCGGTCCAGCGGGGTGACGTCCAACGCATGTTCAAAATAGACTTCGCCATCTTGTGGGGTTGCGGAATTCGAAGCTGTCGCCACGTTCGAGGGCAGCTGGGGTCCATCATAATAACATCACGCGCATATTCACAACTGTCCTGGCCATCCCTGGGGGGCTGCAGCTGCGAAGCTCTCAGCACATTTCGAGGACTGCTGGGGGGGCCACAGGAATGACAACTCACGCGGATCCATATTAAACCTAGCCGCCCTTTTGAACGGCAGCTGGGGGGCGAAGCTGTCGACACTTTCGAAGGCTGCTGGGGGGCCCACCATAGCGACACCCTCACGCAGATCCAGGTCAGTCCCTGCCATCCCTGGGGGGCTGCGAACTCCGAAGCCGTCGCCACTTTCGAAGGCTGCTGATGGGCCGGGCACCGATGACGTCCCACGCAAATTCAGGCTGAATAGCTGCGAAACTATTGGCACGTTCGAAGGCTGCGGGGGGTCCAACATGGCGACGTCCTACGTGGACAAATTCGCCTTGATTTCCCTTTTCGCGGGCCGCCCGAAGACCCGGCGGCGCCTGCGGACGTTCAGCCCGCACACTGAAGTGTGCATGAAAGGAAAGGGAGAAACCAGCGGATAAGTTTGGCCCCGCCCGATTCTTACACTAGCTGTGAACAACTTGTCCTCTGAAGCGACAAACCAACATGGCGCGGGCCGCGCTGCTTATCCAGCGAGCCACTGGAAAAAGATCGCCACCCTCCTTCCTCATCCTGCCTCTTTCGTAGTCGTCCTCTTCCGCCGTCCACCGTAACACTGCTGCTGTCGCGTTAACTGTTCGGCCCCTCTTCGGTCCTTCTCCTGCCCCTCGCTGTCACCCCCAATTCCTCTGCGAGCCCGGTGCCCCAATCCTCGTCCTTCTGTCCTGTGATTCGTGCAGCGCGCGAGCTTCCATGTAGCTCGCACAAACAATAACAGATCCTGTGTTGCCATTGCCCAGCTCCTCCTGCCGCTTAGTGTGAAGTGGGGTGGGCACGTGGCAGGGCAATTTTCGCGCGACGCGAGCATGTCAGGGGAGGGAGAGCGCGAGAGATAGAAAAAAGGGAGCGAAAGAAACGCGATGGATGCCGCGCACATCGGCTACACGTAAGAGTGACCCTAAGCGAGAGTGACCTTTGCTGCGCGGCTTCAGGGGGTCGTGCAGCCGAGGCTGGATGCCTCCCTGATGGGTCTGAGTTGATGGGGTCGGAGGGTCGCGCCGAGTCGGCGATGCATCGGCGACGTCGGCGTTACATCGGCGACGTCGGCGCGGAGAAATACCGCCTCTGCATCGAGCCGTGTCTTCCCAGATTGAAGAATCTCCCTTTCTTTATGTTTGACATCACCTTACCTCGGTGACGATCTTGAGGATTCCTTCAGTTTCTGGGGGCACAACCCTAAGATTGTAATCGCCTCGGGGTTACCCAGGTCCCTGACGCCGTGACTTTTTATCAACGTCGACCTCCAGCATTTTGGACCCCTTCCCTGGGACCAGATTTTCATCCTGAATCGTTTTTGACGGTCCCGGGACCCAGCGAGGGCCCCCAGAGGCCGAACATAGCCAAAAAAATCCCGCCGAGATTATTGTTTCACATCTCGAGGGGGTCTGGGTTCCAGGCTGGTTCGCATCGCCGATGCGTGGGCGATGCGGCGCGACCCTCCGACCCCATCTGGGAGACCCAGAATAAAAAGGCCCAGAGGCACACCAAAAACAAAAACGCAAGTCTCAGCAGGATTCGCTATATTTGTCCAGATCTTCTGGACTTCGTCTGTTTTTTCTCCACTTCCCATATTTGCCCATATTTCCTTGGAATCGACGAATATCGTTGTACCTGTGTGTTCCCCCCCCTCCTGAATCTGGGAACCCCAGAGAGGCGCAGCCGCCGAACGGGAGCTCTGGCGGGTGGTAACGGAGGGTGGCCCAAATGGGGGGTGAAGAAAACGGCCGGGGCCCTTCAGGGCCCTTGCTAGCTAAATTTGGGTCGCCCCCCATCACCACCCACTCGAAGGCGGGGGCGCGCCTTCTGCACCGGGTCCTCCGGCTCCCCTCCGCGCCCCACGGGCACGCGCGACAGCGCGCGGGCCCGACGCATGAGGGCTGCGTCGTGCCTGGCCGTGAGCTCCTCTACGGCCGGAGGGGGGCGGCCCGCCGCGCAGGTGCACCGTCCTCCTCCTCCTCCTCCTCCTCCTGCTCCTCCTCCTCCTCCTCTTCCTCCTCCTCCTCCTCCTCCTCCTCCTCCTCCTCCTCCCCATCCTCCCCATCCTCCTCTTTCTCCTCCCCCTCGTCCTCCTCCTCCCCCTCCTCCTCCTCCTCCTCCTCCTCCTCCTCCTCCTCCGTCTTTACGTCAAGCTAACATTGAGGCCAAGCTTGTTGCGTTCCCTCCACCTCCTCCGCCTCCTCCTCCTCCACCTCCTCCCACCTCCTCTCGTTGCGAAGAGATCACGTCAATTTCTGTTGTTCGGCAATTTTCGGCCTCTGGGGGCCCTCGCCGGGCCGCTGGACCGTCGCAAAACGACTCGGGTTGAAAATCCGTTCCAGGGGAACGGGTCCAGAACTCTGGGGCCCCACGTTGTGAACAACCACGACGTCGGAGATCTGCATCCTCCTCCTGATCCTCCTCCTCTTTCTCCTCCTCCTCCTCCTCCTCCTCCTCGGTTCCCAGCTCTCCAGAGATGGGTCCTCCAGCTCCTCCTCGTGCTCCTTCTCCTGCTCCTTCTCCTGCTCCTCCTCCTCCTTCTCTCCTTCTTCTTCCTCTTCTTCCTCCTCCTCCTCCTCCTACTCCTCCTCCTCCTCCTCCGCCTTCTCCTCCGCCTCCTCCTCCGCCTCCTCTCGGAGGTCACCCGCCTTCGCGCCCTCGCGCCCCGCGGGGCGCGGTCATCTTCACGCCTTTGCGTCGCCGCCGTGGATAGGGGCAGCTGGTCGGCCCGGGCCGCGGCAAACGGTTATCTTCGCGTCCCTTAGGGTGGCCTCGCCGCTCTCCTCTCGACGCTCGCCAAGGCAAAAATTGGCTACACGCAAGAGAGTAACCCTGGGCAATCGTGAACTCTGGCGCGCGGCTTTTAGGGGCCGCGAGGGGACCAAACATGACCGCGAAAAACGCAGCTACTGCATCGCGTTCGGCGATCGGAGGCCCGCACCAAAGGTCACTGCGGCGAAGGATCACTCTGACGCGCAACCGACACAGGCATGCGAGGCGTTCTCTCCCTCTCAACGGCGAGCCCGGGGGAAGTGAGAGAGGACAGGCCTTTTCAGAATGCGGCGGTGCTTCTCAGAAGGCCTGGCGCCTTCTGGGAAGCAGTCCGTGTCTTCGGAGCAGGCACAGAAGACTTCTTACAAAACGCAAGGGCCTCTGAGGAGCCCCACCACCTTCCGAGAAGGTCGACCGCCTCTGCCTTCACTCCTGGGCCCGCCGCTGACCTTCTGTCATGCCATGATCGGATACACGCAAGATCGACCTTAGGCAGCAGTGGCCTGTGGTGCACGCTGTGCCGATCGGTGCATGCGTGCATGCGGTGCGAAAGCAACGACTGGCGTCATTGGAGTTTCCTCCCCACGCGCCACCCGGAAGACGCACACCAAAGGTCATTCGGGCGCAGGTCCGACATGTAAGAAGCAACCCCCAAGGAGGTCAACAAAATCTCGCCTCCCCGTTTGTCCTGGGGGTCGGCGCTGGGGCGACTCCCACTCTCAGGGGGCGCAAACGAGCTTGTTGGGTCAGGCTGAAGAAAGCTAATCCTGGAAGAAAAGGCTCCTCAACTATTTCGCTGGTCTCGGGCCACCCGGGTCCTCCACGGGCCCCCAGTGCCGTCAAAAAACGGCCCAGGGTGAAGAGCATCATCCTGGGGGAAGACCTGGGGTCTAGGACGTCACGACCCTTTCCGCCATCGCGACCCCCAGGAGTCACCCTCCGTTCCTTCCAACGGGTGCGTTGCAGTTTGAATTTCAAGGGGGATCCATCAGTGGCGAGGAAAAGTTCCCCAGAGGCCCGACACGACAAACAAATATCCAAATGAGGAGGGGAAGGGAGATGAAGGAGGAGGGGGAGGGAAAATCCTTGGGATCTAGGACCGTCTCCCTCAGGGCTCCTTTCGGCGATATAGAAAACGAATGTCGGAATGAGATCCCCTGGCGCCCCTTGGGGCGCAAGGCCGTGAAATACAAAGCCGTCATCCTCCGAACTCTCCGGGCAGAAATCCTCCTATCCCGCGTCTTCCTCCCCCTCATCGGTGTCTGGATAAATCCGCGACGCTATCCTCTTCCTCCTCCTCCTCCTCCTCTTCTTCCGCCTCCTCCTCCTCCTCCTCCTCCTCCTCCTCCTCCTCCTCCTCCCTCCCTCCCCTCCCCGTCCCCGTTCCCCTCCCCCTCCCCTCCCCCTCCTCCCCCTCCTCCCCCTCCTCCCCCTCCTCCCTCTCCTCCCCCTCCCCCTCCCCCTCCTCCTCCTCCCTCCTCCTCCTCCTCCTCCTCCTCCCCCCCTCCTCCTCCTCCCCTCTTCCTCCTCCTCCTCCTCCTCCTCCTCCCTCCTCATCAATCTTTGTGTATATATATATATATATATACACACACGCCGCTGCCGCCGCTTCCTCCTCCTCCTCCTCCTCCTCCTCCTCCTCCTCCTCCTCCTCCTCTTCCTCTTCCTCCTCCTCCAACTCCTCCTCCTTCCTTCCCTCCCTTCCCTCTCTCCTGGTCGCCACGGCCCCGGAAACTCCCTAAAGATGAGCCCGGCACCCCCGCAGGGGGCCCCCGGGGCAGGCCGGAACAGCGGGTCTGCCCGCAGGGCCGCCACCGTTCGCGACGACAAGCGCGCCGCTTGAATTCGACTTCGCGCACGACGGGGAAGAGGAGGAGGAGGAAGAGGAGGCGGAGGAGGAGGAGGAGGTGGAGAGGAGGAGGGGAAGGAACGCTTGGAAACAGGCATGCAGGGGCGGCCTGGCCGGGGCAGCAATCGGGGAGGAGAGCAAGGGGAAGAGGGGGCGCTGGGCGGGGGGCGGTCGTGGATGACGCCCTGGTGGCCGCAGAAGGCGGCGTGGTGGTGAACTGGTAGTAGTCGGAAAGGCGGTGGTGGCCGCCGGCGCTGTGGCATCGCGGTGCTGCCGTCATCGAGTCGCTGGGCCCCAGGCGCTAGGAGTGACAATGGTTGTGCTGGTCGGCGTCATGGTTCGGCGGGGTTGAACATGGTGACTGGTGACCGTGGTGGCAACAGTGGCAGTGTTGTCGTGCTGGAGGCGGTGCTACTGCTGCTGGCCTATGTCGTGCTGGGGCTGCTGGTGGTGGGCCGCGGAAGCAGCCAGCTGCCCCTCACCGCCCCACGGCGCTCAAAATCATCCCCGCGCTCCCGTGTTGAAGGGTGCGTGAGATGTCTCGCCAGATCCGGCTCAAGAGCTCCGAACGGTCGGCGTCATTGCGAAATGCGCCATAGCTCCGAGCGAAGCTCACTGCCTCGTCGGACGGTCGCCCCCCGGTCTCGAAGACCATCGGGACTACATCGAGTCTCTCCTGGGGGGATAGCGGTCGCGCTTGTCATCGATCATCTGGGCGGCTGCGAGCCCATCTCGTTCCGCTCGGGCGTGCCTGCATGGGGCGTAGGTAGAGAGTGCGCAAGTTACCGACGAATCGACGAAGATGGGTCGGCCAACGCTGGGGTCGTGCGTCTGGATATCCAACCTTGCCTCCTGAAGGACCCGGGTCCAGGGATTACGGCGGTCCCACGCCGGCACCCGTTGTTCCGATGGTTCAGCGTGACCCGTGATATCTTGATGTATAACTGCATGTCGGTCACGGAGGCGGTCGTGCCGAGCAGCGCGGGATTGGCCCACCTCGCATGACTTGGCATGGAACCCGTGTGGGTCGAGGGCTTCTCCGCACAACGTTCCGTCTCGACGTCGGTGTTGGCAGCGTGAGCCCGCGGGGCAGACCGGGAAACGGAGTCGGCACATCAGGCTCACCTCGAACTGGTCGTCTGGCTGCACAAGGCCCCCCGGTTGCCGCCGCTGGAGAAACGCCCCTGCGCCCACGCCGCCGCACTCCCGAAGCGCCAGGCGGTCGTTTTCTGGGAGTTCCCGCAGCAACCGTTCTTTGTTTTTCCTGGAAGCCGCCTTGCTCCACACGCCCTGGAGCCTAGCGTGGGGCTCCTGGAGACTACGGGCCCAATCGATGGGCTGTCCGTCTGTCCGCTACGCCCCCCTCTCCCTCCCTCCCTCCGTTCCCCCCTTCCTCCCTCCCTCCTACTCCATCCTCCCTCCTTCCTCCTCCCTCTCAATTGCCACTCCAGGGACCTCTCCAGGGGTCTGTCTGCTGATCCTGAATCCGGGGCGGATCCAGAATGCGGGGACACCTGGAAACCTCGATCAAGCCTCGAACCCGTAAACGTGATCCTCCTCCCTGTCTGGAGGCCCATAAAAATGGGCTCGAGCAGGTGGAATCGGAGGAGCGCGCCGCATCGCCGATGCATCGCGGGGAGGAGGGAGAACGAGAGGAGGAGGAGGACCAATGTGAGCCCAAGACTCATCAACGATGTTGAAATGAACCCTCTTTTAAAGATCCCTCTATATACATATATATATATATGTGGTAGGTCCCTACGTAGGCCATTCCCAATGAAGGAATTACCTTGGCTACCCCGTTGGGGGACAACCGTGTGAACATCTTGAAGCGTGCCAGAACACCGTTCTAAGGACTTCAACGCCACGGATTAACCTGACTAGTAAGTCTTGACGATCCTGACTCGTGCCAGAACACCTATCCCAAGACTTCAACACCGCGAATAAACGTAACTGTTCAGCCCTGACACTCCTGAATCACTCAGAAAATACAATTCAGGTACGTACGTGAAACATGATAACCAATGCAACCCTTGCAAACGTTTAGAACGAATCCGTGTGACACTAAGACGAGAACCACATGTTGAACAGTAGCAACCCTCAACCCGTGAAGCTCTTGTTTATGTTAGAAAGAATGTGCGCGGCACTACGGCGAGAACCACATGTTGAAAACCACCCACCCTCAATCCGTGACACTGTTGCAATGTTGTTTAACGAAGGTGCTCGGCGCTGAGGCGAGAATCACATGTGAGAAACGACCTGCCACTAATCAATGAAACCAAATATTGAAAACGAATGCACGCGGCGCTAAAGCGATGACCACAATTTGAGAACAACCGCCATCAATACGTGAAACTCTTGCAAGTGTTTAAATCGAATGTGCGCGGCGCTAAGGCGAGAACCACATGTTGAAAACGGCCCGCCCTCAACCCGTGAATCTCTTGCAATTCTTGAAGACGAATGCGCGCGGCGCCAGGGCGAGAGCCGCATTTTGAAAACCACCGGCCCTCCATATGTGAAGCTGTTGTCAGTTTTAAGCATCAAAACCATACATGGTGAGGAAGTCTCCAAGACGCCCGGCCCGCCGTTTCGAACGGCATCGGGGTGCGACAGGGAGGAGTTATCTAAAAGGAAATGAAATGGAGGAGAAGGAGGAGGAGGAGGAGCAGCAGGAGCAGCAGGAGAAGGAGGAAGAGGTGGAAGTGGGGTGGAGGATCGAGGAGGGGCGGAGGAGGGAGGATGGAGGAGGCGGAGGAGTGGAGGAGGAGGGAGGAGGGAGGAAAAGAAGGATGAGGAAGGAGGAGGAGCAGGAGGGAGGATGAGGAGGAGGAGCAGGAGGGAGGATGCAGGAGGAAGGTGGAGGAGTAGGGAGGATGCAGGATGGAGGGGGGAGGGAGTAGGGAGGATGGAGGAGGAGTGAGGAGGAGGGAGGGAGAAAGATCAGGAGGAGGGACACAAAGGAGGAAGGAACGATGCCGAGAAGAGCGGCCAGTGCCAGCCGGGCGGCGCGCGGAGGCCTCCCCCCCCCATTCGGGAGGGGAGTGGGCGGGATTGGGCGGCGGTCGGTCCTCCAAGGCATGGACGGCCTCGGCCGCCTCGCGGGGCGCGGGGGGGGGGGCTCCCTCGCTCGTCCCCTCGTGTCCTCCATTGCCCTGCCCAGAGCGTCATTGGCAAGGCTGGGTTTTCCAAGTTCATCAGGCCCCCAGGGCTCCCAGGAGTACCGCATCTGAGGCATCAGGCCTCCCCACCGATCCTCACCTCCGGGAGCTTGGTCGGGGGGTGTCTACCGCAAAACAAGATCCTGAATTGCCCTCCTCCCGCCTCCTCTCCCTGCTCCTCCTCACTCCTCTCTGCTCCCTCCTCCCCCTACTCCGCGCGGGGCTCGAGATGCGCCAACCCAGGTGCAGCAGTGAGCCTCGTCCGGACGGCCCACTGCCCCACGCCGAGGGACTGCAGCTGGATGTGGATAAGCTGCATGTTTTGATCTGGCGTACTGTGTAGGCCCTCTGGACTCGTGGCACCGCGGGACCCCCTTGAGAACAGAGTTGCGCATGCTTACAGACCTCTTCCTGGGACAACGAGATCGGGACCAACATGTTCCAGTTAGTTAGCTGCAATCCTCGGCGGCCAGGCTAGCAGGAGTTGTTCACGAAGACTTGGAGTGCCAGTTCGCCTTGCACAAAGAGCAGGTCATAGCGTCGAACCCTCAGCTAAGACACACATGTTTTGAGAGGACTCGGGAAATATGATGGCCCCGAAGAGACCCACGCGGCCACCAGTCCTGGCATAGATGCGACTGCTGCTTCGAGAACCATAATCAATGAACGGCTTGCTAAGGCTAGTCTGTATCACCGCTTCGTAAGACACCAGAGAAGGCATCGGACATGGACGGTCAAGTCAGCTGGAGACACCATGAAACTTTGGAAGACACGGCTCCAGCAAGCGCTCACCTATGGGACGGAGGTTGTCGGAGTTGACCCACAGGAAGTACATGCCCTGCGAACAGATAACCTCAAGGCAGCAGGGCCGAGGTGTTCAACAATACGTAGATCATAAGCTCTGGCAGTGCTGGGACATCCGACGTGGAGAGGCGCCCTAGGACAAGCGCTCACCTGGTCCACGATGGCCGACAGAACATACCCAGCCAGCTCCCTCACCTGTTCTTCTAGAACTGCAGAGCCCAGCGGAGCCAGTTTTAGCCTCAGGTCCGTCCACCTGGCGAGCTGTGGGAGGCCCCCTGGGGGCCGCTAGCTTATCCCTCAAGGGGATCGGCTGGTCTTTGGTTCCGCCTTGTGTTTTTTGGTTCGGGATGCCTGGGGGACCGAGGTTGCCCTCACCACCTGTAACCCGAAACGCATGTCCCAGAAAACACAGGAAGCCTGGGACCGTCAACTGGTGAAGCAAACAGCCAGTGAGCTAGGCCACCCAAATGATCTACTAGATGTCACAGTTGCTCGAAGGCTCACCGCCAATCAGCAATTGGCAAGAAAACTCGTTCCACGATTGTCGCCGTTTTAACGCAATGTATCTGGACTCACGCACGATTGATAGCCGCAAGATACAAGGCGGAGCCACAGTGCGAATCCGGCCATGATCACGACGGCATAAGCCATAGGCTGCTGCAGCGTACCAAGTCAGCCCAGCGGGGGGGGAGTTTCACCGAGCACGAGCTGTCACGTCTCGAGGATATCATATCACCAATCCTGGGATGTGGTTTCCAGTGATGCCCTATGGCAATGAGGCGCCAGCAGGGCATGGCCACGAACTATGTCAGTTTTGGTGTTAGGACAACCCCATGACACCACAGCGCGGGTTTATTGAGACAGCGTATACTGACGGATCCTGTCTCAAACCAGGCGGACACAAGAAATGCACTCTCGCGGGGTGGGCCGTAGTGACCCTAGACAGTCAGATAGGGTGTCGCCCACATGCTAGGGGGAGTAGGACGGGCCGTCCCTCCACTTCCCCTGCTGCCGAGCTCTGTGTTGCTTGCTGATGACCTCCACTCCGACCCTAGCTGCCACATTTGCTTAGATTATCAAGGAGCCATCGGTCTCCACAAGGGGCCTCGAACTGTTCGGACCGCCCTTCACCGCGCCTGCAAGGCGCTCGCTGGGGCCGCCAATGCCACGTTTGGCCCGAGGACATACAAAACCAAAGCTCATGCATGTGGATAGGAAACGTCTCGAGCAGGGCGGCACTGAATGGTGGCATGCCACAGGCAACGACGCTGCTAACAGAACGGCCGCAGTTACTGCCAGCCAGAGAGGAGCGCCCAGCAATGCCGAGGTAGAGCAGGCCGAAGCCGAAGTCACATGTTTGCGGTAGGTTTCGGAGGCCCTTCAGCTGTGGCCCACAATTGCCCCGCTGGCTGGCAGGAGAAGCTTTGATGATCCCGAGAAGTCGCTAAGTCCGCCCATAGAGGCGGCAGCAGCTGGGCCCTCCTGGGGAATCGAAGACCACCCCTCCGAGACTGGCTCCATTCCCTCCCCAGGACAATCCCAGGAGGGCCCTCCAGTGGACTAAGCACCGCCTGCGTCGGACCAGCCCAGCATGCCCCGCACGTTGTGGGAGCCAACGCCGCCTCACCAAGAGAGATCAGGACACGTGCCCAAAACACTGATTGCATTGTTCGTTTCGGACGGCCCATCCGCGAGAACGAAAGATCCATTTCTTCGGCTGCGCCGACGAGGCCATACCCTGCAGCATCTTAATGTGCCTCAGATGCGGCACGCTAAACGAAGCCAATTCCAGAGGCGCTCAGGTGGACTGCCCGTCAGCGTGCCCGAACATGGTTTTGGACGAGCCCGCGAGCTCGCGGCTGTGTCCAAGCGCGGTCCATTCGGAAGCCGACGGGGCTGGCGGCGCGCCGCGCTCCCTAAACCAATCAAGGCCTGCACGGTCGTGGAAGAACCCTGGCCGCCCCCAGCATCCAGGGCCCTGCAGCTTCAACGAGCCCCTGCAGGTCAGCACCCCAAGGGGCTCGCGCATTCGAGTAGTAGTTTGACCCCCCTGCCCCTCGCCCAAGTCGTGAGGGAGATGCAGGGGGCGAACCAGCCAACGTGGTGCTGCTGGCTCCAGAGACAATCGAACTCATCACCAATATGCACGCTGTTCCAAGCGGGACTGTCCACGAGCCCTCGCCCGACGAAGACCTCCTTCTGCTTCCCTCCCCCACCTCCTGCTCCTCCTCCCGCTCCTGCTCCTCCTCCGCCTTCTCTCCCCACCCCCTCCTCCTCCGCCCCTCCTCGTCCTTCTCTCGCTTCATCCTCCCATTCGTCCTCCTGCCACCACCCTACACGCTAGAGGATGCTTCATCCAGCCAGGCTATGACGATTTCTGGTTGGGGGGAACAACATCCCTCCTCCTCCGCCTCCTCCTCCTCAGGATCCGCCGTCGCGTCATCTCTTGCCCATCCTGCGCCTCGTTCGCCTCCTCACGTTCCTCCTCCTAGGCCTCCCTACTCTCTCTCCTCTCCCTAAGCCTCACTACTCTCTCTCTCTCTCTCTCTCTCTCTCTCCCTCCCTCCTCCTCCTCCTCCCCCTCCTCCTCATCATCATCCGCCTCCTCATTATCCGTCTCCTCCTCCTCCTCATTGTCCGCCTCCTCCTCCTCCTCCTCCTCCTCCTCCTCCTCCTCCCCTCCTCCTCCTGCTCCTCCTCCCCCTCCTCCTCTTACTCCTCCTCCTCCTCGTCTTCTCTTATTATTATTATTCTTCTCCTCCTCCTCCTCCGCCTCCTCCTCCTCCTCCTCCTCCTCTTCTCCTCCTCCCCCTCCGCCTCCGCCTCCTCCTCCGCCTCCTCCTCATTCTCTTCTTCTCTTCTTCTTCTTCTTCTTCTTCTTCGTCTTATTCTTCTTCTTCTCTTCTTCCTCCTCCTCCTCTCTCCTCCTCCTCCTCTCCTCCTCCTCCTCCTCCCCTCCTCCTCCTCCTCCTCCTCCTCCTCCTCCTCCTCCTCCTCCTCCTCCTCCTCCTCCTCCTCCTCCTCCCCTCCCCCTCCCCCCCCCCTCCCCCTCCCCCTCCCCCCCCCCTCCCCTCCTCCTCCTCCCCCTTCCCCTTCCCCTCCCCCTCCTCCTCCTCCTCCTCCTCCTCCTCCTCTCCTCCTCCTCCTCCTCCTCCTCGTCCTCTTCCTCTACCTCCTCCTCCTCCTCCCTCCCCCTCCCCCTCCTCCTCCTCCTCCTCCTCCCCTCCTTCTCCTCCTCCTCGTCCTCCTCTCCTCATCCTCCTCCTTCTCCCCCCCCGCCTCCCTTTCCTCTTCCTCCCCCTCCTCCTCCTCCTCCTCCTCGTCCTCTTCCTCTACCTCCTCCTCCTCCTCCTCCTCCTCCTGCCCATCCGCTTCATGCATAATGAGAGGGGCTGGATGCGGGGCGGAGTGAGCTGCAAAGCCAGCTCTGAGGGCTACTTCTAGCGCCATTACTGCGACAACAGCGCCAGCAGCGGCGACGGTGCTGACGACCAGCGACGACGATGCGGCGACCGACGACGATGATGACGGCGACAACCACCACAACGACCGACCCAGACATGTGCCAATGTTTTATCTTTAACGCTCGGCCCCAGAAGTCCCATCCCCTTCGTTGTCCCGCCCCCTTCCCCAGAGGCCGAAATCGAGGACACCCACACTCAGATGGAACAAGTCACATCGTCGGAGAACCTGGGGCCCGCGGGGCGGGCGAGAGCTGCGGCGCGGCGGCGGGCGCGGCGGCCGTCGTCTCGTCGTCGTCTCGTTGCCGTCGCGAGCGCCTCCTCTTCTGCTCCCTTTTCTCCCTCTGCTGCTCCCCTGGCTCTCCCTTCCATTCCTTCTGCCTGCTTTGTCTTCTTCGTCCTCTTATTATTATTATTCTTATGTTTCTTCTTCTTCTTCTCCTTCTTCTTCCCCTCTCGTCTCCTCTGCTCTCCCTTCCGCCCCCCTTCCCCCGGGACGACGACTGGCGGCGGCGACCCGCGACGACGACCGACGGCGGCGACCGACGGTGGCGCACGGACGGCGCCTCGCGCAGGGTGAAGCCCCGCTGTGTCTCGGGGGACAAGGCCGCGAGCAGGGCTCCCAGCGTCGGGAGCTCCCCGTCGCCGCGGAGCGGCCCCCAGAGCTCGGAGGCGCGCAGCGCCGCCGCCTCTCTCGGGCGCGGCGCGCCCGCGCCGACAAAGAGGCCTCGCCCTCTGGTGCCGCCGCTCCTGCCAGTGTATCCTCTCCTTGGATGCTGCCCAGCTGGGGTCGGAGTTCAGTCATAGCGTGTGGCGAGGATGGGTGGCAAGGACGCAAGACCCTTGGAGGCCGAAGCTGGGATTCTTTGGGCGGCGGACGACCAATGAGAACGACAAAGGACGGGCCGCGGAGGCAAGGACACGAGGGTAGCCTAGATGAAAGCGCGCGTGCTTACTAGACGCGTTGACTGTAGATTGTAGATCAGGTCGGAAGATCTCGCCGCATCGCCATGTACCGGCCATGCATCGTCGATGCATCGACGACGTCGGCTATGCAGCAGCGACGTCCGCGTGGAGAAGATCGGGCTCCACATCGAGCCGAACCGCCGATGCATCGGCGACGCGGCTCAACCCTCCGACCCCATTTACTCCGACCCCATCTGGGAGGCCTAGACTTCTGTCCGTTCCTCCCCTCTGAGATCTGGGCGCTGCATGTTTTGTCGCACGGGGAGTTTTCGCATGTGTTCGGACCCCAGGACCATCACAGATACAGCAAAGTATCAAACAATCGATGACTCGATGGAACAACTAAATTAGACTATGCCCAGGGTGTTACCGGCAAACAGTGGCACTTGCAATGCGCAACAGAATACGCTCAACGAGTCACGGATGTTCGCTGAAGCTTTCGATAGCATACTCGTGCAACCGTACTTCTAGTCATCTAAGCGTCCATTTTAAGATGCTGGGATGTGCGCATGCACTTCAACCTAATGGGAGCAAAATGCCGATCCGCGTTTCGCTCGCGCGCCATAGAGAAACATCTCAACGAATTTGGCGAAAACGACTCTGAAGAACCGCTGCCCATGAGAAATATCAGACCCGTGCGCGCCGCAGTGAAAGGCACCCGCCACCCTGCGGCATCTCTGGGCGCGTTAGAGCGCAGGATGGAAGTCTGGTGGGTGTCCCGTACTTTCCCAGGGCGACCTCTCCCCTGGCGCGACCACAGCCCGACCACTTGCCCCAGTGCGGCACCCCAGCGCTTTTTCTTCGGCCTCCAGACGACTCGGAGACAGCCTGCCACGACAGAACGGCTGCAAGACGCCTAAAGACCAAATTAAAAAACGGTCAACGAGCCGAGAAAGACTTCAAGATCTTCACAAAGTGCCCGAGGCGACCCCAAACGGAGGAAGACAGCCCCGGGAGAAAGCCGCAGGAGATCCCTAAGGTGGGCCCAGGATGACCCCAGACCCCCAGGACGCCTGAAAAGGCCCCCAGACTGCCCGAAGACCGCCGGTCGAGACGTTCCCAAGATGACTAAGGTGACTCAACCGAGCCTCTTCGGGGGAGCAAGGTATAACAATCGTCGCACACGATGTTGTCCTGAGACTTCACACAGGCCCGACCGGCGCCCCTGAAGCTTTCCCAGAAAGCCCTCTGAGGCACCGACCCCTTAGAAGCCCCCGATACGGGATGCCTTCAAGATGAAAGACGAGGAGGACAACGAGACTGCGTACGAGGTGAGAAAAACTCGCATTATCAATTCAGGAAGGGTCCTGGACTAGAGCAAATATCAGTTTCAACTTCCGTCCTCCTGAACTGCTGCGTTGGCAGGCAACTGAAAACTCAAATCGACAATTGACACGCGCCCATTCAACGCCACAGGTGTCCTCGCGACCTGCGCAGCCGTGATGCAAACGTGGAGAGCATGAACTACATATGCAATGGAAGTACGATATACAACGTCTGCATCGTTGGAGGCACGCTTGATGTAGGCTTTGCGCTCAAAGTACACACAACACACATACACACAACAATACAACCACACAGCAGCACACAACACACGCAACCACACAATCACACAGAGACACACACACAAACAACCCCGCACACACAAACGCCCAAATTCACACACGTATGCAAACCGCACACACACAAACACACAACAAGACACAACACTACAGCAACAAACATATCCATAATTTCCCGCCTCTGTCAGCGCTCTGGTCACGCAAGCGCACACACGCACATACTTTGGGCCGTAGCGGCCTCGCGCGCGGCGACGAGGCGGAGTAAACCAAAGCGGCGGAGCCGGCTCGCGCGGCCGGGCCCTCAAGCGAGATCGCACAAACGCACACACACACAAGCGCACACGTACGCGTGCACACACGCACGCGCACGCGCATGCGCGCACGACCGCCTGGCTGGCGTTGCCGCCGTCGCGGAGCCAGGGCTCCATGTCGAGGCCCCGAACGACCCAGCCGTGCTCTGCCTGGGGGGGGAGGAGGCGGAAGGGGGAGGGAGGAGGAGAGGGGCCGGCATGGAGGGAAGGAGCATCAGGGCAAGAGCATGAAGGAGGACGCACAAGAGAGGAGGGGTGCACGGAGGAGGAGGAGGATGATGGAGAGGATCGAAGAAGGAGGGAACAAGAAGGAGATGATGGAGCAGGAGGACAGGAGGATGCGGGAGGGGCCGGAGGCGGAGGAGTGAAGGCTTCAGTGAATGGGGAGCAAGGCGCGCCGTCCTCTGCATCGTCGACGTCGTCGTCGTCGCCGTCGTCGCTGCCGCCGCAGCCGCCACCGCAGCCCCCAGCCGCCGTCGTCGTCGTCGACGTCGCAGTCGTCGTCGTCAGCGGCGTCGTCGTCTTCGTTTCGTTTTTGTCGTGGTCGTCGTGGTCGTGGTCGTCGTTGCCGTGGTCGTCTTCGTCATCGTCGTGCTCCTCGCCGCTGTCGCCGGATCGCAGGAGGATGACGGCGACCCGCCGGTGCCCCGCCTGGAGGTAACGCCTGGCCAGGTAGCGAACCTGGGCCGCCCGCGCGGCGCCGCGCCGCGCCGCCCACAAGACGACACGCCTCCTTCTCCTCATGATCCTTTCCCTCCCCAGCCGCCGCCAAAGCTTGAGGGATTGGGTGCAGCTTTCGGGAGGCTGCGATCCCTCACTCGGGACTGCTGCCAACATGTCTCCCGACGGCGGCCGAGCTGTGCTCGCCATGTTCGGCAAGGAGAGCCGGCCTGGCACCGTCGTGCTCGTTGCAGAGCCGCGGCACCCTGAAGAACTTCTTCGAAGAGAGGGACTTCGGCTTCAGCACCCCCGACGTCGGAAACGACGACGTCGCGCACATGATGGAGAACCCCGCGCTGAACGACTGTCACCAGGGCGGTTCCGTGTCCGAATTACGACGCAGAGTGCGTCGGCCGCAGTGGCGAATACAAGGCCGTGGACCTGTCCTGGGACGCACAAAGACATACTAGTACTATATGTCCTCCCTTGGAGGCGCGCGTCCGATCCGAACAGATAGTATACCCATCTTGTAGTATATCGTTTCCCGAGCTGTGTGGCCAGAGAGCCCTCGCCACGACGCATATACTATAAGATTTCTTGGTGCGCGCGTCACCCCCCTGGGGGGGACCCACACGTAGCATTAGTACGTTGGGGTGACGCCGATGTCCTGACAAGATCGGGATGCTCGAGGAGGCCTTCGCGTTTTGAGGTTCGGGGAGGTGTCGGGGAGAGGCGGGCTCTCCCTGGGGCCTACTCTGGGCTCCCCCGCCCCTGCGAGCGGGGGGAGGCGGGAATCGGCCCTTGTGCCCTCTGGTGCCAAGGGGGGTCCGCCGCCTCTTCGTGGGATGTTTGGGCGGAGGAGGCCCACACGTGAGCTATGCTCCTCCGCCCCTCTGCACCGTGTGGGGTTCACTGTGCAGTTTTGTGAGCTCGTTCACTCGGCCTCCTGACTGCTAGCCTCATTGTTGCATGTCTGAACGCGACGTGTAGGCTGTCTGCGTAGCTTTTGTGTCGGATTGAGCACCGAGGCTACAGATGTCCGCTCCTCTCTGTGCGAAGCTGGGCGTGATCCCTCAGCTGCCCGTTGTGTTCTTTCAGGCTGACGATGAGCTTGCAGATTCCAATCCCTCCTCCTTCCTCTTCCTTCCACCTCTTTCCCCCTTCCCCTTCCTCCTCTTTATCATCATCCTGTCTCCCCATCCTGCATCGTCGTCTTCCCCCAACTCCTCGTACTCGCCCCCCCTACTCGCCCCTCATCCCCCCTCCCTCCTCCCCCCTTTTGCTCCCCTCCTCCTCCCCTCCTCGTAATGGTCTTTTACCCGTATCCTCCCTCATCGAACTCATGAACGTCCTCTTCCCCTTCTCGTTTCCTTTCATCCTTTCCTCCTCTTTTCTTCTTCTCCTCCTCCTTCGCGCATCTTCCTTCCTCCTCAACCCCATTTATTTCTCCTCCCCCGCCCGCGTCTTCGTCGTCCTCCGCGGTCCTCTCCCCCTCCTCTCTCCGCCCCCGCCCCCCTCCGCCCATGTACCTTTCCGTCCCGTCGTTCCGATCACACTGGCAAACACCGCCTGCCATGTCTACAAGGCACAGACAAAACCGCGCCCGCCCCGGCAAACACCGCCTGCCATGTCTACAAGGCACAGACAAAACCGCGCCCGCCCCGCTGGGATTGCACGCCCAAAACACAGGGCACTCAAGACGAGCCCTCCGCGCGCGCGTCGGAATTGCGGGGGACGCAATGCCCCCCAGCAAAACCAACTGGGCTGCCGGCTACGATCTTGCAACATAACAGCGATATTCGATATTAGTGCTTGTTGTTCGCCAAACCTGGTCTTTGACCTGGTTTCACATTTGCGATTCTGACGCGGGATTCGTTCAATTGAATTTCCGGTACAGGAAGTCAAGGTCGGAGCGCAAGCCCCGAACGAGAAAGCATCATAACAAAGTGCGCGAAACCATCATAATCCATCGGGGGAGCCACGGTGGGAGGGGCACCAGTGAAGGCAAAACCACAGAAGGCCACAGGCTGATGCATTCTGATACGGGGGGGGCAAGCACCAACGGCCGACCCGGGCGCCCAACGCCACCGGGGCAGGAGGCCATAGCAGGCCATGCGGAGATACAAGACTCCATGGGAAGCCATTGCAGCCATAGAACGCCCAGCATCGACGGCCGACCCCCGAGCCCAGGCGGTTGCCACAAGCGCCCACAAGCGCTAGAGTGCGGGTGCTCGCTGGCGCGAATGCGCGCTCAGAGGCACTGCTGGGAAGGCGCTCGCAGGAGCGCAGCGGCGCTCGCAGGCGCGGAGGCACCGACTGGCCTCGCCAGGCGGTCACAAGCGATCGCACGCACCTGGCGGAACGACCGCAGGCGCTGCCTGGCGCCCACAGGCGGACATAATAACCTGCAGAAGCGCGCGGGCGGTCACGGTCAACGCCGCCCACTGCCCTCGCGGCCTCTAAGCGCACGCGTGGCCCGAAAGCGGCGCGCAACAGAGCCGAACCCGCGAGAATCCCAAGGAAACCGTAAGAATGTGCCATGAACCCTCGATAACACATGCAATTGGGCCCGTGAGAACCCGCGAGAATCCGCCAAGATCCGCCACGAACGTTTGCTGGAAACCCAACAAAATCGCTGGGAATGCGTACGAGTCCATCAGGGTCAGCGGGCGAATTCTCGGGCCTCTGGGGAAATCTCCGGGGACATGGAGGACGTTCAGCAAGACGTCGGGGAGACCTCCGATGGAAAGGCCCCGGGATCCTCTGGACGGCGTCGTCGCGGTCGCGGTCGCCGTCGCCGTCGTCGTCGTCGGCGGCCTCTGGGGAAGCTTCCGGGGCCCCCCCGAAACCCCCGCGGACCTCCATGGGCCTCCGAAGCCCTTCAACAGCATGCCATGGAAACTTCGAAAGGAACCTCGGGGGGCCTTTGGACGTCGTTGTCGCCGTCGCCGTCGCCGACGTCATCGTCGTCGTCGTCGTCGTCGGCGTCGGCGTCGTCGTCGTCGTCGCCCGTAGCGCCGCGAGCGACTGAGCCCCCCCCCGCGATGGTGCAATTGTAAAGGGAATGCGCAGAATGCCGTCCGAAAGTGCGCCCCCGGCGACGCGGGGCGCGTTCGGATGCGCGCCTGCTCTGGCGGGGCATGCAAACGCACGCACGCGCGCGCACTCGCACCATGAACGTGCACCTACAGACAATGATGATGACGATGGCGGCGATGACGACGACGATGACGATGGCGATGATGACGCCCGAATGCTAGAATAATTCGGTTATACATTCCACGCGCGGGATCAGACGCGCGCAAGGCATGCGCGCTCGCGTCCGGGGCGCGCCATCACGATTGAAGCGCGCCAGGAAGTGAAACGGCGAAGCTTCAATGCCCGACTGTTGGGCCTCGCGCCGAAGGCGCGCCCGCGGGCTTGCGTTTCCGAAACTTACATTTCGAGGGCCCACCCCCTCTTGTATCTCCGACCCAGCCGGAGGCGCTCGGATAAGCGCACTGAGCGGCCCCGGGCAGTGCTGGCCCCTCGCGAGCGCGCCGATGAGGGGGGCGCAGGGTGACCGCGTCCAGGCGCGCAGGCGGCCTCTGTCGCATCGCGCTCCGCGATCGGAAGGGGCCCCGGTGGGCCCGCTCCAAAGGTCGTTCCGGCGACGGGTCGCTCTCGCACGTAGTCGAGGCGCGCTCATCTGAGCGGCGATCAAACACGGTCCTGCGCGAGTAGACATAACGACCTTTTGCCGCAGCTTCGGCGGGCCGCCAGCGAGGCGCGATCAATTGGAAACGAGGGCGCTCGCGCGCAACCTTGCGCGGGCAATTTACGCGCCAATGTTGGAGCAACCGCCCCCGTTCGCTTCCGCCGCTCATCTGTCGCGCGCGCCCAGGCCGACGACGCCGGGCCACTCGTTCGAACCTCGAACCTCACCCCGCGCCCCCTAGATTTACACAGCGGAGACGATACAGTTCGGAGCCCAGGGAGGATGATAATTCTTGCCCTGCAGGTCGGAGCATGCGGGGCTTTTATGAGGTTGATGAAGATGTTGGTGACGTTGCTGATGATGATCAGATCCGATCAGAGCCCGTAGCATTCTCCAGAAAACGCGCTACTGAAGCTTCGGAGCCTTAGATCTCCAGGGGGCGACAACGCACCCAACTGCATAATTGATTCAAGACTGGGTGCGGCCGCGCTCTGCACGGAGGCAGCACTGGCCCCTCGGCTGAGGAGGCCTCCCCAGGCGCGCAGAGAAAGATTGGAAGTCTCAGCGCTTAGGCGCCAAACACTCCTTTCCATCCGCGACCCGGCCCCGCCCCGCGACTCCCGCCTCGATCCTTTCCTCTGAATGGCTGCTGCCTGGCCAACAATTTAACTGGAGTGCTTGGCATGTCAGAAGCTCCGTAGCACTGAACCTCACGCGCGCCTGGAACTGCCCTGTCAAAAACTTCCTGCGCAAGCCATCCCGCAGCCAACAAGGCTGCTACGCGCTCGCTGTTTGCAACGGCCGAATGCGCGCGCGTGCCAAACAAAAACGCGAGGCTGTCACTCCTGCGCCGTCACTCGCTGCTACGCTCCGTCCTCCAGCATGCGAACCACCTCCCTCTCCAATGGCCCCCTCGGAGCTGGCCCCGCGAGCACCCCCCCGCCCTCGACCGCAGTCGCGATCCCCAGCGCGGCGCAGATGCGGCTGCCCAGCTCCGCGCGGCGGTCCAGGTTGAGAAAGGTCGTGCTCTTGGGATCGCTGGCCTCGGTCTTCTACTGCGCCTCGTCTCAGCGGCAGCTTGGAGACCGCGTTGTCCATCCGCTCCAGCACCTCCGCCAGGCTCCCCTGGACATCCTTCGGCTCGTCGCCCCTCTCGATGGAGCTCTAGACCGGCGCTGCCATGGGTACGCGTAAACGGGGGGACCCTCGCCCGTCGAAGTCGACCTCGATGCCGTTCTGGGCGTCCTTGCGAAGCTCCCTGCTGGGTTCGTCGTACTTCTCCCCTGCCGTGATCGCCGGGGCCGCCCATTTGACGAAAGCGCAGGCGCTGATGCCCCCGAGCTCGCGAACGGCGATTAGCAACAGCTTGCTTGGCCACGGCCTCCAACATACCTTTGTTTCCCTTGCGCCCTTTCTTGCCCGCCTGACCGCCGCCGCTGCATTTTCGCCGCCCCGGCTGGTCCATCTGCCCCGCGTTTCCCCTTCCCCTTCGCCTGGCTGAACCGCCCGGGGAGCTTCAGCTCGCCGCCGCTCATTGTCCCCGCGAAAGGTGCAGACAATAATTTGCTACGGAAGGTGACGCTTGAGATGCCCGCGGAGATCGTCAAACTCTCGCGCTGAAAACTCGCAGCACGGGCAACCTAGACGACCTGGGGTACGCCTTGGGACGATGGCCGACGGGCCCTCAGCGACACAGCGTTTACGATCGAACGGGCCTTGTAAATACCTGCGCGCCGTTATACGGTTCGAAGAAAAAACACCGTTTGCGACACGCGCACACTCTAGTACGGAAAAAAAAACGAAGCCAGGTTCCGAACATGGCGATCGAAACGCAGGCGAATTAAATGTGCCTTTCTGTCAGGGCACCTGAGATTACATCGGGCCCCCTTCTGCGACGGCCCAGCATCTAAACATCCCGATGCCCTCGACATGGGCGGGGGAGGGGAAGGGGGCAGGGGGGAGGCAGGGGAGGAAAGGAAGAGGCATGAAGGAGGCGGATGGGACCACGCCGGGGGGGGCATACATACTGCGTACTGCTGCTGACGAATTACAATGAAGTCGATCGTGATAGAATATGCACTCTCTTCGGGCCCATCTTGTGGAACAACTGGGCGCTGCGGTGGCTGTCCAGGGGCCTCCTCGCGCTGGTAACCCTGAGGAGGATCCGTGCCTGCGCTCTGACGGCGCGCTCTCGCCTGTGCCACGCGGGCTCACGCCGCTCCGCAGCCGTTGGCGATGAAGTGCGGCTGGCCACAACTATGGCGCCGGCCGCGGCCTGCGCGCGAGGCTAGGCTGCCTGGGCGCGTTCCTTTGCTGCCTGGGCTAGAAGGTCCGCCCATGTTCAAACCGAAATAGCCTTGAGGAGCGGGAGGCGAGGAAGAGGAGAAGTTGCGAGGAGGGATTGAGGATCGAACATCGAAGATCGAGGAGGACCGGGGCAGCAGGGTGGGGTTAGCGAACCAACTCACGTAGCTAGTTTTCCCGGCGCCTCCCGGCGCTGGGATAGAGGCCCGCGTAGCGAGGGAAAAGCGCCCGGCGGCCGGGCGGGGACCAGCCGCATGCAGCAGATGTCCTCACGCCCCCTTTCCCAAGGCCCTACAGTCGGATCTGGGACAGACCAACATCCTCCAAGAACATGAAACCCTCCGCCGGCGCAGACTGAAGAACACTCGAGTGTACCCTTCCCCAGGATGCACAAGAACATCCAACAAGCACGAAAAACATTTGGGTACCCTCCCCGAACTGATTTCGATCTTATACCTCGGTCCGACCGTATTCACCCATTTTATCTGACCCGAGGGACTCGGGCTGGCCTGACGTGGCCGACAGGAAAATTACGAGACCCAATCTGAAATTTGACGCGAGCCTCCAATAGACGCAAGACTCGGGTTTGGGGGGGGCCCGGGTTGGCGGCGCGCACAAGGGGTGTCGCGAGGAAGGGGGCATTCTAAAAAGCCGAGGCTTTTCTTTTAAGGCAGGGGGCTTCTTAGAAGCGCCTGTAGGCTTCTGAGAAGCCTTCTTCGAACCCCCTGGAACCTCCAAGGAATGCCCCTGTTTTCTTAGAAGCCCTTTGGCTTCATAGAAGTCCCCCCCCGCGCCACCCAGGTTGGCCTGACGGGGCCGTCAGGAGAATTACCAAACCCAAGCTGTAATCTGGTGCTTCCTCCCGCTGCATGCATCCCACGAAAACGGGACCGTCGAGATTTAGGACGGGCCGAACAAAAGCGTCGGCAAACCCGAGTTTCGCCGAACCCGAGTCTTGAGTTTCCCCGTTTGATGGCCACAGCCCAGTGGTCGGAGGCGAGTTCCCGCCCCTGATCCCCGAGTCCCCTCCACAAAAAAGATGCAGCTTAGAGTAGAAGGGGACCTCGGGGATTGCGCCCTTTGGCGGGACTATTCGGACGCATCTCATCGCGGATCGCCGAACTGGGCTCTAGATTTGCTGTCTGGTTGAAGCCCCGATCCTGCTGGGGACTGGGATTGCAATGCCCCGCCCCTCAAGTGGAAGCTCAATGCTTGCAGCAAGGAGAAGGAAACCGAGGAGGAGGAGGAGGATGAAGGAGAAGGAGGAAGAAGGGGAGGAGGAGGAGGAGGAGGAGGAGGAGGAGGAGGAGAGGAAGGAGGAGGAGGAGGAAGGGGAGGAGGAGGAGGAGGAGGAGGAGGTGGGGGAAGAGGAGGAGGAGGAAGAGGAGGAGGAGGAGGAGAAAAGGAGGAGGAGAGGAGGAGGACGAGGAGGAGGAAGAACAGCAGGAGGAGGAGGAGGAGGTGGCCCGACAGCGCCTGGATCATCCGACGCCGAACGATCGTGGCTCTCCGCCGGCGCGGCTCGTTCGACGTCGGCCGCTTCCGGGCCGGCGCTGGCGCCCGACCTCCCAACGCCCGTGCAAGGGGCCGCCGCCGCGCGAACGCGGCGCGAGCCTCCCGCAAGGTCGTGCCCACAACTAGCAGGATCGGGTGCGCCGAGGGGGGGGCCCAAGGCACGTGCGCGTACGAGGGAGGGCGACGCGGGAGGTGCCAGAAGAAGAGGGGGGCGCCGTGAAAGCTGGGAGGCATCATGGCCATGGCCATGATATCTCCACCTGCACCAGAAAGCGAACGACACCACCCCACCTGCGGCACCACAAGGCTCAGCGTATACCAAGAAATCAGGCGGTGGTTTTTGCGTGGGATGCTCTACGGCACCCGATGAGCCGTAACGCAACATGGAGAGCCGTAGGCGCGGCGGTGCCGATTGTTTTTTTGGTCGACCCCCCCCCCCCCCGATACTCACCCTCCTGGGGTGTCACACACCCCTGGAGCGCCCCTGACAGGAACTCAGTTGGGGGACCCCAGAGATATCGGTACCGCTACCCCACGGGCCTTTCAAGGTGGTGCGTTCTGACTAGGACTTCGAGGCGAATCCAGCGGTGGCGACGAAGTACGGGTGGCGATATCGGTACGCACCTTTTCCTTCTCCGACGAGGACTCATTGCTTGACCGACGCGCGCCGGCTTTGACTCCCCCAGGCACTCCGCTCGAGTCCGGCAAGCCATCGCCGTTTCGCGGGAGCGCCTCGTAGGCGGAGCGGAGGCGGTCCTCCAGACGGCCCACGGGGTCCGAGGCCTGAGGGACGCCCACGACGCCGAAGGCCGTCGCCTCCAGGGAGCCAGATTGAACCCCATCATCGCCGAACCTCAAAAAGCTCCTTTCGAGAGGGTAGTGGGGTCGGCAGGACGGGCGAGGAGGAAAAGGAAAAGGAGGAGGAGTTTTCACCAGCGCTGCACTGCCCACACTCAAGCGAGCGAAACATTGAAAGGCTCTACCTGTGCGTGGGCCAAATTAGGGTGTTTACCCTTTCAAAACCCTGTTCCAACACGCGACGGCACAAGTCGAAACGGCTTTCTTCTTCGAGATAGCGGCATCCGACAAGCAAAATCTAGCGAGATTGCGGAACTGGCCTCCAATTGAATACGCACTGCATCTGGAACAAGCGTATAGAAACGTCCCGTCGGCGCAGGAAAAAAAAAACCTTAAGCGAATGCTTACGCTGCCTAATCTCGAGGGAGGAAGCGGGCAACTCACCAAAACAATTATCGGAGGCTTCTGCTCACAACGTCGGCGCTTGAGACATCTCAAAAGCGAGCGGCACCAAACCCTCTGGTGGCAAAAACCTGTGGGATTTGTAACATCCTGACGAGGTGGATGGGGAACTCGGCGAACATTGTCCAGGTCTAACCTCGGCCACAGCGGCATGCGACGGGCAGCCAAAGCACACGCATTACGAATGACGGCGATACGGTCGCCTTTCTCCTGCAAGTCTGCAGGTGAGGCACTGGGGTGGCTCCAAGCGCCTCGCTGGGCTGCTGCATCAGCCTGCTGGTTACCATACTTCCTGGGGGACAAATCGTCAACACTCAAAATGCCATCGTCCACACCATGAACCTTGACCGTTAGGATACAATATACTGCACATGTCCAAAAGAGTCCCTACATACGGTTTCTCATGAAAGACCTGCAAATGCTCTGGGGAATTGAAAGCAGAGACGGCGTTAGCAAAATCAGAATACACAATCGAGGGCCCACAAAGGACCTCGCACGTGGCCCTTGGACCGCAAAATTCACCAACCTGTGACGTCCAGGAGAGAAAACTTGGCACAGGCCCTGAAACCGTGCACATTTACTGACGCTGTCGGTCAGAAACCGCCGCCCCCCAGCCTGACCGAGATATTTCCACCGCGGGGCTCTTGAGCCCTGTGCCATCGAAGAAAACATGCGCCTCGATGTTCACTGACGTGTTGGACGGGTCGTCTATACACTGCGCAACCATAAATCCTTCAACAATCGGCCCTGGTACAGACTCGCCTGGGTGCTGACAGAGACCTTCAGTGAACATATTCGAATATTGGCTGTCTGACGCGCAGGCTGAGGATCGGGTAATCAGCTGGTCATCTACTATCTCGGATCCTTGCTCACTGACGGCCTGACAGTACCAAAAGACCATGAAACATAATATCTTTTGTGCGACCACAGAAAGGGCAGAGCGTGTTCTCGAGCATGTAACCCGAATCGAGAACCTTCGTCTCAGTCCAGCGCGCTCCGCATACTAGACTACGAGTACAATCTTTCTCGAAGGGAGATCATTTCTTCCTCATGGGTTCCTGAATAACAATGTCATGGCAAGCCCGATCCGAGACCATGCCTAAGGAGACACCTGAAAACTTCTGAAGATGACGGATGGCACCTTCTCGAAGAAACCTTTTGAGCATCCTGCGGGGCGTGTAGGTCAGCCCTACAGAAACAGTTTGGTCGGTGACTATGGTGGCGAAGTCGCACATCTTCCAACAGATCCTCTTCAGGGAAGCCCTAAATGCCTAAAGAAGTCCAGGCGCCTTCTTCCATGGGATCGTGGGCCCCGCAAACGCAGACCTCCAGGACTCCAGGAGGGTCGAACAAGAAACTGAAGGCTCATACTGTAGCACGCTGGTGAGCCAGGCCTCTTTCGAATATCTTAAGACCGGCGCCGAGACCGCAAAGTTGCATGGGTCGTGCTCCAAACTGGCAAACGAAGTCAGGCTCCTCGGAACTGCTGACGGTGTGAAACACACGCCGAAAGAGCGGCGGGGCATGCTGAGCCCGCGGCCCGAAACGCCATGCACCACGGCCCTGAAGGCGGCACCTGCTAGCGCACATGGACTTCCTGGATATCTTCCCTCTGGCAATCAAATTGCGGACCTTGGACCTCCACTTCTTACCCTCCAAGCCTTGCGCCTCGCCTTCAGAAACACATCATCAATGCCCAGATTCACACCTGGTTGCTTATCAAGCCTACTGGCGGATTTATTCAACAACTGAACAAACTTGTTCCCTCAAGACGCTGGTGGCGCAATGACTGATGTTTTGTCATCAACAACTCTGCAGTGTATGTCTTCATGGGTCGCGGTCACGGGCATGTTGATGTTGACTTCAAGACCAATGCTCACAAATGACTCCGCACCAACCGAACTCATCCCTTAGTCATCGATTTACACATAAATATATATATATATATATTATATATATATATGTCCAAAATACAGCAGTAGTGGTCGGCAACTGAAGCGTATCGATGACGGGAGTTAGATACATTCGCACTAGCGTAATGGCAATCGAACAGCCAGCGGTCACTCCGTCTATCGAGTAGCAGGAACCCACCGAAAAATGAGAGGCTAACAGAAACCTCGCACCACGGTGCGCAGTCGTACACACCCTTGTAATCTGCTGGAGAAAATCTGAAAGAGCGGCACAAGACTCGACGAAAGAGACGTGCACGCCCTCGTAGAACTTATGCAAGTCCCAGAGCACGCAAACCGCCGCCTTGCCAATTCTGGCCCCTTGTTCACCAAGGGTTGCCCCCGAACCGCATCCGAAGCCCCGTTGGAGGCCGACGCAACAAGGTGCCTGCGCGAGCGGGCCAGCTCCCAAGAGGTCGCGGGCCTCCTTCGGGCCCCCCCCCCACAGACGGCACCGTAAACTGTCGACGACCAATCGGTCTACGGCCCCCTCGGGGCTTGACCAGCAGGGCCAACTGAAGAACCTGCATGTGGCGTGGGAGGAGCCCTGTCGCTCCGATCGGCTGCAAACAAAACGCGGAACGCCTCAAGGCAGCCGCCAGAAATTCTGGCGCAGCGACGCATGTGAACACCGTCCAAAGGGATGGCCATGGATGAATAGCAATAGCGACTCACGTTACGAACGCCCGAAGGCGCAATGATATCGAGAAGCTCCAGAATCTTCAAGGGCGAGTCGATAACATCTGGCTCCTTCTCTGCTGGCCACAGTCCAGCAAACCTGGCAGCCTCTGTCCCCAACGGTGCGAACGGGTCGGACACGATGTGCCCGTGCTTGGAGAGGGTTGTGGTCGGCGACCAAGGCTTGCACTCCTCGGTCCACCTGCGCGCTCCGCCCCCTCCTTTCGCAGCCCCAGCAGCCGCCAGGCCTGTCGCCCCGTCAAGGCTGCAGTTTCTCGCAGCAGCAGGGAACCTACCACGGGAAAATTCGCGCTCTTCAAACAAATCCCAGCCTGCATCTAGACCCCAAGACGAGGCCTCGATTCCATCGGCGACGCGCGCGCACCCACACGGAGAACGTCGCCCTGGCAAGCTTGAAGATGAGGATTTCTCGCAAGGTGGAGGTCCCCCCAAAACGCCCTGAACTCCCTGACCATCCAACAGAAAGCGAGAGAGGTCAAGACCCTTAATGTTGCTGCGCGCAGAATCGACGTCCGTCACATAGACCCGCGCCAGCTTGGGCATAATACCTCTAGCTCCATGCCTAGATAACGAGACGAACTTCGACTTCGGCACCTCGCGCTCGGCAAAGTCCGCCCATGTGTGGCGTCTGGCGAAGCCCGTCGAAATGCCTTTGGACCTGCCTACGCTCGGGCATATATCAAACGACTTCCAGACCTTCACGCGCCAGCGCCAGCACCTGCTCCGCGGACCTGGCCTCAGCAGGTGGACCCATGGGCTGCTCCATCAGAATATTTGGGGGCTTCATGAAGCAAAGGGCCTGGAGTTCCGCAGGGTTTTCGTGACAGGTGAGCATTGGTTAGGGGGGTTCTTAACATCCGAGAGAGCGCGTTTCACGGGCGCTTGCTTGGGAACATTCGGCGGCGCGTTTCGAACCGGGGGTTGCCCCCCCCCAACACTCGGCGCCGTCGATCAGAACCAGGGGGTCTCCCCTCCCCCCTAACCCACCCTCCCCCCCGGGGAACGGAAAGGAAAAAGAGATTCGAACTTCCCCAATTTTTTCTCTTCAGGCTTCCCAGGGGGGGGGTTCGAACCCCCTCTCCCACACATCCCCCCTCTCTCCTCGGTGCAAGTTCTGGCGCCGCCTGCGCTGGCGGCGGCTGGCAGCACCAACGACAGCCGCAGCGACGATGACCAGAGAGAGCCCAGACGCCGCCACGGGAAAATCATTAATTGCCATATCGAGCTTTCGCTTCCGAAAAGCCACCAAACCCTTAGGAAAATCTCAGACACGCCCAACGAGGCGCCCAGGAGCCGTCACACGTGCTTCTCAGACGCCACCAGGACCCCTCTGAAAAGACCCCAGGAAGCATCAATTGCAACCCTCAGCCAAGACATGGTGACGGGAAGACCCGAAGGCAACACCCCCACCACCACAAACCACCACACAATCACCACCGCCAACACCACCACCACAACTACCTCAACCCACCACCCCCACAACCTACCACCACCACCACCACAAACCACCGCACACCACCACCATCACAACAACCGCCACCATCACCACCACAACCCACCACTACCCACCACAACCACCACGACCACCACCATAAACCACACCCCCACCACCACCGCCTCCACCACCACCACCACCACAAGAAAACCACACCACCACCACAACCACCACCGCCACCACCACCACCACCAACAACCCGTCACCACAACCACCACCACAACCACAAACCACCACGCCACCACCACCACCACAACAACAACAACCATTAGCACCACCACCGCCATAACCCACCACCACCACACCACCACCACCAGCACCACAGCCACCACCACCACCACAACCACCCACCACCACCACACCAACAACAACCCACCACCAGTACCACCACCACAGCAATCCATCGCACCACCACCACCGCCACAACCACCACCAACACTATCACCACCACAACCCACCACCACCACCACAGACCACCACCACCACACCACCACCATCAAACACCATCACCACCACACCCCACCACCTCCACAACCTACCACCACCACAACAAACAACTCCACGACCACCACAACAACAACCACACCCACAACAAAACAGCACACCACCACCACCACCACAACCACCATCACCACCACCACCACAACCCACTTCGTGCCACAACCACTACCGCCAGCACAACAACCACGACAAACCACCACACCACCATCGCCACCAACACCACCACCACAAGCCAACACCACAACTACCACCACCACCACCACAAACCCACCACCCCACCACCACCGCCACCACATCAACAACCACAATTATCACAACCACTAACAACCAGCACAACACCACCACCACCACCACCACCACCACCACCACCCCCACCGCCACCGCAACCACCACCACCACAACCCACCACCACCATCACCACAGCAGAGAGGTCCCGAGAGACGTCCAAGAGGCGCCCAGAAGGCTTCTGCCCCTCTGAAGCCCCCGAGAGCCTCTCGTTCTCGTCGACGCTCCCCGCCGCCGCCGCCAGCCGCCGCATGCGCCGGCGCCCGCCCAGAAAAGGAAGTCATCGTCTTCCGCCAGCCGCCGCCGACGCCGGCGCAAGCCCGAGGAGAGGAAAAGAGGAGTAGGGGAGGAGCGAGGCGTGAGGGGGGGGGGGTGAAATCCCCTCCCCCGTTGAACCCTCCCCCCTTCAATACATGGGGGGGGCCGGTCCCAAACAGCCCCCCTTCCAAGCGACCACACAACGCGCTCTTTCTAACATCCGCCGAATCAGATCGGAGCGGACCTGTATATGCTGGACACACTTGCTGGGGACAGGCGATGGCATTTGCAGGGTAGCGCTGCTCGCGCCGCGGCCTCCGTGGAAAGTGAACGACGACGGCGTAATGAAGTCGGCCGCCGCGCGCGCGAAAACAACTGCTGCTCTAGAACGCAGAGGGGGACATGTTGAAGTCCGCGACCACAAGCCAAGCATATTCTAAACTCTTGCATGCAGCTGCCAATAGAAGCTGAGATGGTGGGATCCCTTTGAGACAACCCCTCGCTGTCTTCGAAGTAGGCGCAGACCATCAAAGTTGGAGAACCCCCCGGTACTTCAACAATGCCAACCACAGCCCGTCCTGGAAAAAGTACAGCTCCAAAGTCGGGGACAAAAACCCATATAACTTCTAACCAGGAAAGCCGCTCCTCCACTAGCTCCTCCTCCTGCAGCCTCCTCTGCCTTCAAAAACATGCTTCTCCACCCCCGATTGACGCACCACTGAGAAGCCTTGTCGTAATCAAGACCCGCAACTAGCCGACGTTCCTGGATCGACATCACCTGAGCAGAAGACCTCTGGACCCACGACTGAGGACCATGCCGCGCAGTTGACGGTTTCCACGACGAGCTGGTGGTGTGCTGTTCGACTGGCTGGGGGCCTGTATAAATGGCGGGGTCGGCTCCCTCTGGAAACTTGCCACGGTGTGTTCCGCAACCCCTTTTGCACGTGAGCTGGGACAGAAGGCCTGCTGCTAACAGTGGGCAAAAGAGGTGGCGGTTCGCTATCCAAAGCCGGCGAGGAAGGTCCGCCTCCTTCGCCCGAAAGGCTCGTGCCCATTGGTGCCCCGAAAGATGGCTGCGGTTTGTGACCGATGTTTCCTAGCGCATACACAACACAAGGCGGGGACTGCCTCACAGAGCCTCCTGGGCTCATACACGTTCCCAGGAGGTCCTGTGGGTGGACTGCAATGCTGGATGCCCAGGAGAATGAAAAAAAGGTGGGGTTGTCGCTCAAGCCTTGAACGCTATGACTGGCTAGAACATGAGACGACTGATGTACGGCCAGGCTATGCTGCCGCACCCCGCCCCTCTCCGAGAGGAACGGGGGCAGAGGAGTGGAGGGTTCTCTCTACCTTGGCCCGCACATCGTTGGCGGGCACCGTGGCTCCACCAACGGCCTCAGAAAACGCAGCCTCAGCGGCCGACGGCTTCCCGCCAGATGCTGCGGACGCATCTGCAGCCTGGCCCTCAGAGCCAGCATCTCCTTCAGCTGGTACAGGCACTTCAGCAGTAGGGGCTCCTCCAGCGGCAACTGTTTCGACAATACGTCGCTTCTGGGCCGCTATCCGAGTGAGGTGGTCCCGATGAGCTCCTCGTGCCTCCTTAGCTGCTTGAACCAGCGGCCCGACCAGCTCCGTCGCCAGTTTTGATATTTTTGAGTTGGGAGTTTCCTACGGAAGAGAAAGAGGAGGAGGAAGAAGAAGAAGCAGAAGCGGGGGAGGAGACTGCGTCGATAATGCCAGCTAAAGTCGCAATCCTTATCCGTGCGACGTTGCTGGGGGCATGGCGCTGATGGGGGAGAACACGAGGCTTGCTCCTCCTTCTCCCCCCCTCGCCCCGCCTCTCCCTCCTCTGCCATGGCAAAGCCTCGGGCTGCGCACAGACAGCCTACTGGGTGGCCCCAGCTGGCGTCGGCAGGCTCCCCCGAACTGTCGGGGGCGGTCTCAACACTCCAAGCCTGGGGCGCGGAGCGCCGCAGGGGCCCTGCGGGAGGCGGCGTCAGGGTGCCGAGACCGCCCTGGACTACTCAGGGGCTCTGTTGAGGCCAGCGGGGGCTACCCAAGGGGGCTGCCTGTGCGCAACCCGTGGCCTTAATTACTACTCCTCCGCCCCCTCCTCCCCCTCTCCTCTTCCTCCTACTCCCGTGCCTTCCCGCGACGAGGGAAGGGAGGTCGTCGGTCGCCTGCAGGGCAATGAGGCTGATCAACACGAGAGCGTTGGAAGCCATCGCGGACTGTTGTCTTGGGCTGCGAGCGAGAGGGGCGGCGAGCGAAGAGCCCGGGCAAGTGAGGACACACCGCTCAGCCGGCCCGACTGCTCCCTCTCAGCTGAGGAAGTGTTGCTCTCCAACCCAAACCACGACGCGCCCCTGCATGTGATCCAATACTTTCCGGCCGACGCTCACCACGAGTGCTCCCCGATCCGACCACTGGCTTCTCTCCGCGAATCGACTTTGATTCCGAAGCCCGACTTGAGCACGAACGCGACGGCTTCTGGAGGAAAGGACTGGATGAAAGGAGATCCGAAGGGTTTCGCACTCTTCGGGCCCCCAGAGCCCTCCACGGGCTCCAAGACCGCGGATGAATAAAACAATTGGTGAGCGATGTAATGCCTGCACGGCCGCCGGGCGTGTCCTTATCCCGCCCAGATCCCACTCGACCCCTCCCGGGAAGTAGTTACACAATACAGAGAATCGGTGATCGGCGCACCTGGAATGAATCTCAGGTGCAAATGATAGGTTGCGGATTGATATCCGTAAGGTGAACGGATCTCGGTGGCCGTACGAAGCTGAACGAAGGCCTGACCTCTCGAGCCAAACGGCAGCGCCATGCCACCTGTGAGGGCAATGCGCAGACGCAACGACCCAAGCAGAGCACAGGCTGCCGTGGCGTTTCCAGAGCAGTGGGGGTCGTACGAAGGAGCTCAGCCTCGTTCCCAAGCCACCCTGCTGCTCCCCCTCCTCCTCCTCCTCCTCCTCCTCCATCCTCCTCCTCCATCCTCTTCCTCCTCCTCCTCCTCCTCCTCCTCCTGCTCCTACAGTCAACCCGCTTCTTTTATGGACGCACGATGAGGATGCAAGGGCCTCGCAAGGCCATGCCGACACTTTGCAAGCGGGGTGCGGCCAGCGAAAGCGGACAAGGATGGGCCGAAGGGGAAGGATGCAAGGGCAACCTTGGAAAGTTGCTCATCCTTACTGTGCGAATCGACTGTAACCGTCCCCTTCTCACATCCCCTTCCCTTCCCAAAGACGGCGGCGCGTCTGGGGGGAAGTCCGCCGATCCGGCGTGTGAGTTTAAGAAGTCTAGGCTGAAGCTCTGCTTCAGCATGAGCTTTAGCTCTGCTTGGGGGGGGGGGGGAGGGGGGGGGGCTTCATTACCTGACGAATTCTAGACGCTTCGCGTATCCCCACCAGCCCGTCCAGAAACGACGCCCAGGCGAGTAGAGGGTCGTCCTGAAGGGCTTTTCGGCGTCTTGGGTGCCTTGGGGGGGGCCTCTGTGGGCCGTTCGGGATCCTCTTTGGGGCCTCCTGGGGGCCGCTTGGGGCCTCTTGGGGTTTTTGGGGGCCTCCTGGGCGCTTCTTGAAGCGCTGTTGGAGGCCTCAGAGGCGCTGGTAGAGCCCATGTTGAAGGGGATCTGTCAAAGAAAGCGGAAACACTAATTCGCGTCGCTCCTGGAAAGCCTCTAAAATCGCCTCCTGAACCGCTCTTGGAGGGCTCTTGGAGCGCTCTTGGGCGCTCTTTGCGCCGTCTTCGGGCTTTCTTGGGCCCTTCTTGGAGCTATCTTGAGCCATCTTGGAGCTATCTTGACGCCTCGGGTGGGCATCGGAAGCGAAAGCGCGAAAGCGCCAAAAACATTGATTCCCCCTAGGGTTTTGACACAATTTGGCTTCGTGGGGGCATCCGAGAGGAGCTCTAGTGGACACTTAGAGCCGTCTTGGGGCGGTCTTGGAGCGTCTTGGAGCATCTTTGGAACCATCTTGAGGCATCTTGCGCTATCT